>NMRB01001896.1:120515-133725 GCA_002633025.1 Notospermus geniculatus | reverse complement strand
CCTTTTCGAACCCCCCCCCCCCCTCAATGGTTGCAGTGTACATTTTGGGGAATGAAACCCATGCCATGTTGTTGTACTCACTGAGATCTTTAATTTGATATTACCCATGTTGCTATGATTTGAAGATTTTTGACCCCTACTGTTAATCCCTTTGGCCCCCTAAAAGGGGTGGCCATCTTGGAAATGTGCAGGTTTTGTCGTGTGGTAACAAGCTGAATGTTTTCAGCATGCCCATCTTCATAATAAAACAGGAGGAAATATTTAGTTACCAAAACTACGCTGCAAAACAAGAAATAGCCATATTTTCCAGTCATGTCTCACTGCCTAATTTTAAAAACGGATACATGTATTTAACATATTGGGCAGACAGTCTGCACATTCTGCATTATCATACAGACGAGTGTATATATGATAAAAAAAGAGTCATATATATCCAATGCATCGAAAACGACGAATTGTCACTTTTTTCCACCGGTAGCTATTATGCACCTGGATATCAGTCTTCTTTTCCCAGTATCGGTATTCATGAAACAATTGTACTATGAAAATACCTCTCCTGCCATGTCTGTCTTAAAAACAATATTTAACATATTGGGCAGACATGCATAATACAGACGAGTGTATAAAGAGACCCCAAGACGTCAGTAATAACAGATGCTTATGTCATCCTGATCGTAGCCTCACCTCACCTCCAGCCAACATAAGGTAAGTAGAATCAAAAATAGATAAAGACCATCGATTTGGGGGTACAATGTAATTCCTACATATGATTTTATACTGTTCACGATTCTTCCACAGAACGGAATAGGCATACTCGTACCACTTTAATTACCACATCGTTTATTCTGCGTCGGCAAAATTGCCAATTTTCTGTACTTGGCCGCCAAATCTGTCGTCCAGAAGCGTTCGACTGAACGCCTCTTGACGCCAGAGTTGGCTGCCAGTGGATCCTGGTGAGAGCACACCTGCCCAGACTTGGCGTTCAGTAGCATCTTTTCGGGCCACTTGAGGCTGCCATTTTGAAATCATGTGACATCAAGACGCAAGCTGATTGGCCAAAGCCTCGCCGCCGACTCCAAGTCTGGCTGCCATCGGTAGCACACTTGGCTGCTTCGTGAGTTTACAGGCGTCCAAAATCAAACATGTTTGATATCTGGAGTTCAGTGGACCTTAGTGGCGTCCGACGGCGTTCTCGAGATTCCATTCGTAGCACTTTGAGGATTTTTCTGGCGTTCCGACATTGGCGTCGATAAAACGCCTCTGGACGCCGAAGTTGGCGGCCAGTGTGCTGCTATCATCTCCGATAAAAGTAAATGTTTTGAAAATTCCATGCGCACATCCATCCATCGATAAAGCTTTCACATTGTGATAATAGATGGCGCAAAACAACCTCGCCGGTACAAAATGCATTACAAAGGTGTCTGTGACGGCGCCACGCGCTAAATAATGGAACTAATTTCACCATCATTTCCCAGGACAGCCTGTACGGCGCGATTTCAATCTTGGATTGCCTCGAAACAGAGATGATAGTGCACAAAGTTGTTGGCCCAGGGGCGGATCCAGGATTTTCTCGAGGGGTGGGTTCTGAAGGTAGAGGCACCAGGACTCTCTTGTGCCTTCCCTTCGCCCCGTGCCTCGTCGGCGCCGAATTGGCGGGGGGTCTGGGGGACCTCCCCCAGTAACATTTTGAAAATTAGAAGGTCTGAGACACGATTTCCTGGCATCTGAGGTTGAGAAAGTCTTATACAAACATTTTTTTGAAGAGTGTGATCTTCCTGTTCTTTCCAGCCAGCCCGATGCCACGCCTCTTATAGACATTTCGAAATAGTGCAAGCATACACAATGATGCAGTAGGCCTACCAGTATAATAGTAAGACAACAGTGTTCACAAGGAGGGGAAGAGAATTTCGTTGAATCATCGATAACGACTGTATCACCATGATTATATCAAAGATACGGGCAGGCGCTACGCCAAAAAACGAGATGTTTGATGTTTAAAGAAAAAAAATGTTACCTTTGGTCGCCGACGGGAGGTTCCAACCCCCAGAACACCCCCTCTGTATCTGCCCCTGTTGGCCGATCTTGATGAAACTTGGAGGGTATGTGCAAAAAGTTGTTTTCTTTATTATGACGCTAAAATGAGTGAGATCTTGCTAGTATTTGCTGAGATATTGGGGCCGAAAGCTGGAAGGGTGTGCTTTCCCAAAATCACTACTGTCACACTAATTTGGTCTTTATCTATTTTTGATATGACTGATAAACTCAACAAACCGAATATGTAATGCTGATACCGACTGCCCCTGACCCGTCAATCAGGGCTTTTGCGACGTCACCAACGGTCGAAAAGATGGCGACGTTGTTACCGGTTCGATGAGAAAATTTTGGATTTTTCATTGATTTCTATGGTATAACACTGTCTGACATACCTTCACAACTGTTCCTCTATTATGGAATTAAGGGGTGTGCATATAATCACAGTTTTGTCAGGATTCCTTGGACATGATGACATGACGAGAGGCAACAACGTTTTACCATATCCAGTAGTGGGAAGCACGGCCGTAGTGTCACTTTCCAAAGCATATTCAACGCATTTTCCCTGGAGTGTCTTCAGCCCAGTGTAACAACAACCACCATGGCCACGTCTTCTGTTAATTTCTGCCAGCCCTGCCTTTGAAATCAATGAAAAATCCAAAATTTTCTCATCGAAGCGGTAACAACGTCGCCATCCTGTCGACCGTTGGTGACGTCGCAAAAGCCCTGTTTTCAGGGCTTTTTCATTAGCGCGTACCTGGCCTCATACTCTCCTACCCCAACGCCATCTGTCGAGGCCAGTGGAACCAGGCTAGCGATCACAATGTTGCATGGCATGCATGGAGCACTCTGCCTTCAATTCCACCGTAATCTAAATTTACCTGCGGCACGACAAGCCTTGCATGAAATCTTGAAATGGCATATCGACAGAAGATTTCTTTTTTATCACAGCAACGCGATGAATCCATTTCAGTTCTGTGAACCGTCGACTTTCATTCTTCGTATTTCAATTTGATTAGTCGATGGTTTGCATGGCTTCGGTGAAGATTTAGAGGTTAATCTGTAATCATTCAGGCAGGTAGGCCTAGACCTAAATGTAGTTAAAAGAAGTCGATACCTGGGGGTGAGAGGTTGTCATATGGGTCGCTGACATTTGTTTCTTATACATGTAGTTTATATTACTCCGCCAGAGGGCTGCAATTCATGATATGGCACGTGTGTTAGAGCATGGAGGTATTATTGAGAAGGAGCGCGCACGGCCCTAATCGCTGTGACCACAATTCCACGCCCCCATTGTTTGCCTTTGTTCCCGCGTATTGTCCGGTACGCAAGCTGAGCTCCTTGAAGGCAATCATGAATTCCGCACAACTCTCAAAGTGCAGCGCCATCTATAATTGGTATCGCGTCGACCCAATCATATTCTTGCGTTTTTCTCCACGTTGGGAATTAGATAACCGGCTATTTCGAAGACAGCTCAATTTGATATACTCTCCGCTGTATTTTAGTGAAAAAATCATCGAAAAAGACCAATTTCCAATAAAGATATCTAAGTTTTAAGGTAAACATGATAATGATAATGATAATGAGATTCTTCGCATCTGAAAAGTTTGAAGAGGATTGCGTTATGATAGTTTAAAAGATGATTAGTTCAGGTAACATATACGGGTGGTCGTTTCAGTGCGAGATGCTGCGAGGTGCTGTTTTTGACGCGATGAAAACGATGAATTTTTCAGTTTTCGTGCGTAGGCAACGTCCACTGCCATTGTTCCCTTCTATTGTTTGGAGTCTGACCATTGTACAAGGGAAGTGCTGACTGCACACGGAAATTACCGAAGATTAGATCGGCTTTTTCCGACCATCGTGCGGCGTTATTAGCCTATTGTCCCCCTAATCACTTTAGCAAACAGCGGAACGATGATTGTACTGTTTGATGTGAGGTCCGTGCGCGCTCCTTCTCAATAATACCTCCATGGTTAGAGAACGGGGTTTGGGTTACAAGTGTACGTACGGTCACAAAGGCCCGGTTGCACCAGTCATACCTAAGGTGCTCAAGCTAACCTCAAAGTCGTTCTCAACCTCAAACTGTAATGGCAAATCATATTACTTAGTTTAGGTCAACCCCAAGCTTAACTTTGAGCATAGCTGGTGCAAAAGGGCCAGAACCTCACTTCACAAGGGCCTGTATGCATAAAGGTGGAATAAGCTTATTCCAGGTATAACTTTACGTTATTGGTTATAACGTTAAGTTATACCTGGAATAAGCTTATTTAACCTTTATGCATACGGGCCCCGGCCCGGTGGATAGCAGCTCAACATGGAAGAAAGCATTCTGGCTTACCACTGGTACTGCCATCTACACTAGGCTCCGCCCGCAGAAGTCAGTAAGAGTTGCGTCTGACGCGGTAGGCCTACCCCAAAAGATTTGGATGGAAGAAAATCGTAAAGGGAAATAATGTGTTCTACACACACCAAGTAGTGAACCTGTGACAATTCAGGTAGTGAACCTGTGACATGTGTCAGAGAACAGGGTTCGGGTGACAAGTGGCTAACCATTGGTGCTGCCATCTAGGCCCCGTCCGCAGAAGTCAGTAAGGCTCCAGTTCCATAGAGTTCACGTTTACACTTTTCTCGCGTTAAGCCGCCCATACACGGCGCAATATTATTGCACAATATGGGGCCCAAATGGGTGGTCGTGTGCTTTTCGCATGATGGGTAGAAGAAAGATTGACAATAATATTGCCCATTGTGATCCTCATATTGTGCAATAATATTGATCGTGTATGGGCCGCTTTACACTTCACGTTTTCCTTTCGTTCCTCGGAGAAAGCATGTCACAGGACAGGTAATGTGTGTCTCGTTGTGCGCTGAATCGAGGAACGAAAGGAAAACGTGAAGCGTGGCGCGTGAAAAGTGTAAACGTGAACTCTATGGAACTGGAGCCTAAGAGTTGCGTCTGACGCGCTACCACAGAAGATTTGGATGGAAGAAAACCGTGAAGGGAAAGTGTTCTATACCCAGTAATGAACCTGTGACGCTCTCGGCTGAAACTGAAACTCTCGGCTGAAACCTGTGAAACTGTTCGGCTGATGAAGGTACGGGTAAATCATACAGGTGTGAAGGGAAAGAATGTCCTAGGAAAAACTGTCCGGGGAACAAAAGATCCAATTGTTACATTCTAATCTCTGACAATTGGTTTCTATACCCATGCCGCTTAATCCGTCATTCAACAATAGAAGTGGACACTTTTTACAGGGGGACACTATTTACTGCTACACCGGCATAAGCCGCGTTCAGACTGAGTGCGAACTGAGATCGAACTCCCGAGTCCGATCTCGGGAATCCGATCTGGCTGAGATCTGAGATCTGGTCAGCTCGGTTTGGCGCGAAGCGTTCAGACTTGAAAAATGAAACCGATCTCAGGCCGCTTTGGCACCAAAGCGACGAATGCCACCTGGGGTCAAGGTCACAATATCAAATATGGATGCACCCATAAATCATGTAAACATAATAAACCAACGTCGACGTACGTTTTAGATGGAAGAAAACCGTGAAGGGAAAGTACTCTACCCAGTAGTGAACCTGTGACGCTCTCATTAACGAGGCTGTTCGGCTGATGAAGGTACAGGTAACATCACCCCGGCATATTGTCCCACCTTTATCAGCAACCGGATTTACTTGAGTTTCTTTAAGAAGAACGAATAAGCAGTTTTCATGAGACTAATGGATCCGATTCACTGGCGTATCGTGGAAGACGTTTTTTCCTTGCCTCATTTTCCCGAGCGTTTCAAAGAAGAGATAAAGATCAGAAGTTAATGAGGATTGTGACGAGGTTCATGGGACTCCGCCGGATAAGTTGATTTCAATTATTTTTTGACGCCATTAGGGCGCTATTATTCGATAACGATTCCATCAAATTAGGAATCCCATAGTAAGATTCAGAGATTGGTTGTCAGGGATGAATGAATGATATCTCGAGTCGTTGACCTTTCGGTCGGCAGTGAGGGAGCCTGTCGTGAATGAGGAGCCGGCGAGCCCATGGCAGCTCTCATGTAGAAGTCAGTTTTGACACTAGAGGCGTTCCAGTCAGCTGAGAAGTAAAGAAGTTCAGATTTCCCCCGACTTCCGAGAACGAGAACGACGTAATTTCCTTTTTGAGTACGATGTCATCAGTTCCCCTGGGACCCCCCCCCCCCGCGCTGAGGTCGTGAACTTGGTCGGAGAATACCATCTGGTGCTCACCAGTCTATCTGGCCTGACGGCCATCTAGCCTGGTTCGAATCCATCACATTTCCCGTTTCTGAGGGGGTGAGAGCCTCAGCCAATCATCGGGGCGCGAAGGAAAATCGACGTGCCAATCAAAATCCATGTTACAAATGCGAGCGTGAAGAGCAAAGAAAGTGTCCAACGGTGATTTGTTTCGCGAGTTCTGATTGGCTCGGAGGCGGGGTCAAGTAGGGGTCAGGTTCATTAATAATTTATGCATTAACGGAAAAGATGACAGGATTCGGACAAGGCTAAAGACGGAGTCGATAGCCTTGTTAGGACAAGATGGAGAATACGAGATTCTCCATGTTAGAAAAAGGTTTTTGAAAAATACTCGATTTAGGAAAGCTATATATACTACTAAACTAGATTTACCACGTAATGCTGAAACTGTTATTAATAGAACTAGATGTCACCTTGTTTTTAAGAATTATTTTTATTCCCATAATTTTACTGGCGTGTTAGATCCATCTTGTCCCTGTGGGTACCGCAGCCAAACTACTAAGCATATGTTTTTCCAGTGCCCTCTTACCGCCAACTCCCGTCGGGAGTTGTTTGATGACCTTGGTTTGCTGCCGTCCTTTCTTGTGTTCTTTATTCTAAAATACCTTGGTATCTCGTGCGTATGTTTCAAATGGATAATGCATTAGCCTCATTCTGAATGCAGCGGGTCTGGGTGACACAACCAAGACCCGCTCAGGGTGTATTCGACTCCCTGTTCTTATGTGTTCCGGTGCAGAGAACGGGGTTCATGAAGTGTCGAACAGCCGAGAACGCGTTCGGGAACGTGTTCCTGTTCCCGAATCTCACACCACCTCGGCTGGTGGTGCAGACGGGAACAAAGATGGCGGACACTGGCTGCAACTTTATAAATATTTTTTGTCAGATCATAATGTAATTATTCGAGGTTTAGGATCAAGCAGAAATGACATGAATGACATATCCTTATTCTAAACTGAATAATTTGGAAGTATTCTTGAAAAACTTTGGGATTTTTAGGACGCCGGAAGTGAAACCATAGTAACCTGCACTTTCCTATTCGAGACTCGAGAACACTTTCCTTGTTCTTGGCCTGTTCGGGTGCAGATGAGAACAGGGAGTCGAATACACCCTCAGTGTTTCCACAATGGCGTGCGTCCAACATTTCTCGCTTCCAGCATTCAGCGAGGTAGTGCAGCGAATGTCGGCCAGATGGATACTCAGTGACCTATCCCAACGAGGTTTTGTACCATCAGGTACATTTCCTGCGGATAATCTGTTGAAGAAAGCGCCCTGCTACCTCATTTCGACTCCTGCAGCTTGCTGCTAGCGCTGCACACAGATGTAGGGCCTACACGATGTACGCACGATGTACAGGTTTGTACACACAATGCGTGATTCACTGATGTCGCGTCATCGACGGAGCGTCCTCCCTGATATCTTAGGCCTATTTATTGCAATCAAACTCTGAACCTACATGTACATGTATGTATACTATGTTTAGTTTGAGGTATTTTAGAATAGAAATTAAACCCTTAAATCAGTGCACCTGTACGGAGGACAAGCGAAAGTTCTTGCTTTTTGGAAGTGATTGTTTGTCTAATATGGTGAATGCCATGATTTTTGAAAGATTGGGTCGGTTTTTGCTAGAAGTTACGTAATAACCACTTCGCCACTGCTGCGGTCGGCCGGGGGCGCCGTCGTGAAAACGACGGGGTTGCTGGTCGGCGGCAGCGGTGGCAGAGATTCGTATGATTTGCCTTATCCTTTGGCTTGTCCCCCTCTATTTGCTGTGTTGCATAGCGCAGCCAATGATTCTATATGTCAAATCAAATTTATTTGCCTGCTTAATGAATCATTAATGGGGCCGGTAATGCCCATTCGGCCTTGGCCTCTGAAATTGTTTCTTCTGCTGTATTATTACCTCTGGTATAAATAAACAATCATTCATTATTCAAATACGAAAAAGGCTTTATTTACACCGGTGTAACGCATGCGCTGAAAATCGGTATTTTTAGTCCATGAGCCAGACCGATTTTGACTACCAATTTCGTGACCAGATCCAACATGGATTTTTGATCAGTCTGATGTCTGAGTTGTCTGAAATCATGTGATGGACATTTCAATCAGTAGCTTTATACCCCTAATTAAAGCGGATTGCTCGCGTCTGTCCAAAATGAACCAAAAATAATAAAACGCCCCGTTTTATTCGTAACAACAACTGGTAAATGCATTGCGGCGGCCGCTCCGGAAACGGTGCTGTGGGATCTTTGACTCGGCACGAATAGTCCGCTTTAAGATTCTTAAAATTGTTCATTGGAATCCCATTGCAATACTTACACAGACTTGTATTACAAATTGAGATGTCTATATACAGCTAACTTTTTTCTCGCTGGTTTTAGACCCCATAAATGTATTACCAATAGATAGAAATATGGCACTTCTCAGTCAGTTAGGCCTGTTTAGAATATGATATAATTAGTATTTGTTATAAAAATGGCATTTTCAGTGATTTTGATGGATTTGGGGCAAAATTTGACATATACGTCATTTCTATGTTACAGCGATGCCATAAAATGTTTAAAATGTAGCTATTTGACTAAGAGGTGCCATATTTCTATCTATTGGTAATACATTTATAGGGTCTAAAACCGGCGAGAAAAAAGTTAGCTGTACATAGACACCTCAATTTGTAATACAAGTCTGTGTAAAGGCCCGTTTACACTAGGTTGCACCAAGTTGCAAATTGCTGCAACTTGCAACTTGTTGCAAACTACCTGGGACGGTTTACACATAGAAGAATCGATGCAACATCCAGCGTGATCGAGTTGCAACAAGTTGCATGCCCGTTTACACATGCAACTTTTATGAAACTTTTTGGTCTCATCAGGTTTATGCAACAAGTTGCATGAAGTTGCATATGAAAAGTTGCATGTGTAAACGGGCCTTAAGTATTGCAATGGGATTCCAATGAACAATTTTAAGAATCTAATTAGGGGTATAAAGCTACTGAATTGAAATGTCCATCACGTGATTTCAGACACAGACTGATCAAAAATCCATGTTGGATCTAGTCACGAAATTGGTAGTCAAACTGAAAAATTTGGGGTCTGGCTCATGGACTATTTGCACTGTTCTTCCTTCCAGTATTCAAAGCATTTTCCCAGTATAATGATCATGCATATTTTACAAACGACTGGTTTTGTTATTCAAAACAGCATGTAAAAAGCCCTGTTGTTACAAACGATTCGAATGAATATACGTATTATATTATGCCTACAGTATTTTAAAATGGATACATGCATTTACATATTTGGCAGACAGTCTACAATGCATCATCATATAGACGAGTGTATAAAAGAGACCCCCAGACGTCAGTGGTAACAGATGTTTCTCTGATCCTAATTGGAGCCTCACGTCATCTCCATCCAACATAAGGTAAGCTAGAATCAAATTCCTAGGCCTACTGATCATTTATATAAAAAATATAACATATTTCTGTTTATAAGTAGGCTATCCGGGTGTGTTTCAAAAAGTGTTCCGTCTGACACCAGAAAATTTTCACCATTCTTTTGTCTACTGGTGAAAGGCTGTTTCTTGAAACTCCACAATATTCATGTCAGATCTAGGTATCATGGAGCTCTAAATTATGGCACTGCAAACTAATTGATCTATTAACCCTTTAAAGTCTGACAGCAGAAAGTAATTTTGGTGTCGGACGGAACGATAGATTTTGCTCGGCGTAAGCTCAATATTTTTTGATAACCTGCTTCAAATAAGTGTACACTGTACATCCCAGATGGAGAAGCTAATAGTTAAAGGTCTATATTATCAAATTCTACATTTGATTTTTGGAAAATCAATGGCACAAATCTTTGTGATCATTTCAAAGTTAAATTTTGCCCCATTTTCTTCGGTGACCAATTTCGAAAAACACACCCATCCATGGATTCTAATATATCGTATCCGCCGAGGGCGATATCTCATTTCTTCGAACCTATGACCTCGGTAAGAAAGGTCAGGGGCCGTATTCATAAAACTTCTCAAGTCTAAGTATGACACTTTATGTATCCTTTGTTCAACACAAAAGATTAGTATGACACTTTGACATAAGTACATGTATGTTTATGAATATGGACCCTGACTTCCTGTCTCTTGATTGATAAACTCCCCCGGCAGTTTCAAACCGCTACCCACTACGTTAGTGGGTATATACCTACGGCCAACTAAACACTGGGGACGAGTGTACTTGATTGAGGGTAGTTGGGTTGGCATTTACCACAGCCAATCGTGCACGTTCATGAGGGCCTGCTCTTTCTCTGCTTTCAGAGATGTGTCGTCTGTTGATTGTCGCCGTCCTCCTGGCGGTGTGTATCTGCTGCGTCCTCTCTAAATGCTACGACAAGAAGGTCTGTGAGAACGGCCACTGTACAATAAAATGTGTACGCAAGAGGTCTCCCACACCTGCTATGTATAAGAGGTCACTCGCTCTTCTTAGGCTTGGTAAGGTTGTGTTTGCGAAACGCAATTGGTATACCCATTGGTATTCCTCGTAAGAGGACTCTGGAGAGAGCGGAAAGAGAAAGACGGAAGCAGTTTCATTGGAACAAGGGGACAACAACATGAACCTGCCAGATGAAGGGGATTTCTCTCTTCTTTTACTCCCCCGAGTTTCAAATCTTACATGTATATGTATCACAAAGCATTAAGAAAACAACCAAAGATTATTTTTATTGTCACGTCTTCTTCATTACGATACTTTACGCTACATGTACCTTTGCCGACAACGGGATATCAGAGAGGATGCGCAGCTTTCTAACTCCGACTCCGACTTCAACTATATGAGAATGAATTGCAGTCCGCTATGGACATCCTTGATAAAAACGATTGAGTGGATAGAAGAGTGTTCAATTCGACGAACACCACAAATTGAAGGCAGAAAAATTTACCTTTATAAACCGGAAGTGCGGATAAATAATGAATATTGAAGCGTTAACCCTAGCCGTTACGACTTGAATGACTATAATAGGGAGGTTTCGCAAATCTGACGAAAAACGAAGTACGAAATATGAAATTGGATTTCACTTCCATGACGTAATGTATTTCAGGAGATGGTTGGTACCACAGATATCGCCTGCTGGAAGAGCGTCTTTTAGCGTATGACGTTAGACCGATAGAGTTACGGTGTACATTAAACTTTGAAATTTATCTTTCGTTTCCACTTCGTATCTGCGAAGTGGAAATTAAAAAATTCAAGGTGCACCATAACTCTTTCGGTCTTACATGACATGCTAAAAGACGCACCGGCAGCAGGGGCATTTCGGGTACCAACCATCTCCAGAAATACATTAGGTCCTGGAAATGAATTTGAATTTCGTATTTCGTACTTCGTTTTTCGTCAGACTTGCAAAACCTCTCTAATATTTGTGATCGTGCACTTGGTACGAGTCGAAATTATTCTGCCACAAAGTTATGCACTGTTAGAAATAACAGACGATTTTACAGAAAATCTGTGCAGCAGAGTCCCCAGGACGATCTGTAAAATTACAGAGTGATCTGTAAAACTACAGACTTGAATAAATGTTAACAGAGACTTGACTGGAGGCTGACCAAATTATATTTCATACTGCTCTCAGAAGGCATCATAATGGGATGTCCAATGGGAGTCCAACCAATACAGGAAAACATGAATCATACCATAAAAAAATTATGTAAATTTACAGAAAGTGCTGGGGACTCTGCTGCAGGTACTTTCTGTAAAATTACTGCAAAATTACTACTGTAAAATTAATAATTTCTAACAGTGTGGCATTTTACGATTTGCAAACGTATATCAAATCGTAAACGTCTATTAAATCGTTTTTATCAAGGATGTCTACAGCGGTCTGCAATTCATTCTGGTAGTTGCAGTCGGAGTCGGGAGTCGGAAAGCCGGGCATCCTCTCTATTTTTGATTTTCCTGATTATATATGTTCGAGGTTTTCTTTCCATTTTTATCATGCCCGGATAGTTTTTCCCTACATGATAATACTATACATATCCCTGTACTCATTTTTCGGTGGACAATCTACTCTGTAGTCAAATGAGCAGACGGTAACTGCTTCTAATGTTTATTTTGTTTGAACATTTCCTCAATGAAGTTATGTTTAAATATTAGTGTAGTAGTGCACACACTTTATCGACTGGCCGTTTTGTCACGATGCATCAAATCCGAGAGAGGAACTACAGTCATGGACATAAATTTTGTCTACACATGATACCTTGAATATTTCAAATACTACTCGGCCAATTTTAACACGGTTTGTTCCACATGAAAATACATCTTGTTGGTCATATTTCTGCATCAAAATTTTGGAATTCTGGGAACAGCTCCTCAAAAAAACCTTAAAAATCAAAATTTTTATTATATGTATGTAACGTTTTTGTGAATTTTGTTGAAGTAATGATAGAGTGGAATTTTCTAAGGATTTTGGGCTTTGTTTCATCAAAATCTTTTGAGTGGTTGCTGAGATATTTGAGATTATCAAAATTTTGATAATTTGAGAATTTCCTATTTTTCACAAAATTTTGATATCAGTAGACGGAGCTCACCTAAAAACGTAGAAGTATGATGTTTTGCAAATTTAAGCGTAAACTCGTAAGAAGTGAAGCATATTTTTCAAAATATCAACATTTTGATACTTTGAAAAATGTGCGATATTTCGGCCCAGTTAACACAAAAAGTTGTAAACACATATTCTGAGGTTAGCTTTATCTAATGGCATCAAAATTTCCTGAAAAGCATGAAAATCTCAAATTATCAAAATTTTGATATTCTCAAATATCTCAGCAACCACTCGACATAATTACTTTGATGAAACAAAGCCCAAAATCCTTAGAAAGTTCAAGTGTATCAAAACTGCAACAAAACTCACAAAAAAGTTACATAATAAAAATG
>NMRB01001896.1:71888-119672 GCA_002633025.1 Notospermus geniculatus | reverse complement strand
CATTAATTCGAATATATGGACCCATTAATTCGAATATATGGACCCATTAATTCGAATATATGGACCCATTAATTCCGACACGAACTTCCGCCGGTAAATACCCCATTCGACCAATCATAATTCAGTTTTGTCGGCGGAAGTGAAGTGGTGCGAATTAATGGGTCCATATAAAGCTGAATCCTGATTGGTGGAATCCGGTATTTACCGGCGGAAGTTGTGTTTGATTTTATGGGTCCATATATTCGAATTAATGGGTCCATATATTCGAATTAATGGGTCCATATATTCGAATTAATGGGTCCATATATTCGAATTAATGAGTCCATATATTCGAATTAATGGGTATATATATTCGAATTAATGAGTCCATATATTCGAATTAATAGGTATATATATTCGAATTAATGAGTCCATATAAAAACAAGACGCCATTGGCTGAAATAATGGACCCATTAATTGCCTGAATATATGTGTCCATAAAATAGCATTTAATGGGTCCATTAAATAAGAATTAAGTCCACTCCGGCCTACCATAAACGATTGGCTAGAAGAGTGTTCAATTCGACGAACACCACAAATTGAAGGCAGAAAAAATTACCTTTATAAACCGGAAGTGCGGATAAATAATGAATATTGAAGTCGTAACCCTAGTCGTTACGACTTGAAACACGAATTTGCGATCGTGCACTTGGTACGTGTCGAAATTATTCTGCCACAAAGTTATGGCATTTTACGATTTGCATGTAATCAAATCGTAAACGTATATCAAATCGTTTTTGATGTCTACAGCGGTCTGCAATTCATTCTGGTAGTTGCAGTCGGAGTCGGAGTCGGAAAGCTGGACATTCTTTCTATTTTTGATTTTGCTGATAATCTGATCGAGGTTTTCTTTCCATTTTTATCATACCCGGATAGTTTTTCCCTACATGATAATACTATACATATCCCTGTACTCATTTTTCGGTGGACAATCTACTCTGTAGTCAAATGAGCAGACGGTAACTGCTTCTAATGTTTATTTTGTTTGAACATTTCCTCAATAAAGTTATGTTTAAATATTAGTGTAGTTGTGCAGACACTTTATCGACTGGCCGTTTTGTCACCATGCATCAAATCCGAGAGAGGAACTACAGTAATGTGCAGAAATATTAGAACAGTTGGCACATCTTAAGAAACTGATGTTTATTTGGTCCCAGAGCCTGGATTTCACTTGCTGCCATTGCAAAACTAAGGTAAAGGCAAAGGTATTGAGATTCTTCCACCTACGAATTTATCCATCCTCCCACAGCAGGGGTTTTTACCTCGCTCCTCTCCATCCGCTCACAAAACCCCCTGCTGAAATACAACAGCCAGTGAATCTGATGTGGCTGTTCCATACTCCAGTTGCACTCCCTGTATTTAAGGATGACTGGAGAAGTACAAATTTCGTGGTTTTACCCAGTGTGATTTTAAAGTTTTATCCTTTACAAATCACTTACATCTTTCCAAAATTGACTGAATTTTATCACAGAGGTTATTCCTTTGTGTTGGAAAGATTCTTATTATTTTTGATTGTTATTATGAGTCATAATTATTTAATATTGACACCCTCAAAATGCTGCATTCTGATTGGGCAATGGTTTTCTGACCGCCTCTGCTTGCCTGGGAGGCCCAATTTCAGCAGGGCTTTGTGTGGAGTGTATGAAGAGGAACGAGACCAAAGCTCTGCTGTGGGAGGATGAATTTATCAGTCCAGTCCCTTTTTAACATTTTACTCTAACCCCCAGTGTTATTCCACGCTCTCAGAAGCTCATTCCAGAGTCAGGCGCGGATCCAAGGGTGGGCGCACCCGCCGCACGCCCCCCCCCCTTTCGGCCCCAAAATATTTAAAATCGACCGTGAAATTCTGAAATTTGGAGCAAATCATTGAAATTCATCGCAGATTTCAATGTTTCTAGCACAGTGCGCCCCCTCTTTCTCAAAATCCTGGATCCGCCCCTGCAGAGAGTTTCCTTAGAGTTATTCAACATTTCCAAAATGCAGTATGTTGTTCCCCAGAAATTGACAAAGGTATCATGCAGGTGTCTCTGGAACATTCATTATGTAATATCAGTATGGTTGAAGGTTCCATTAATGAAAGAAACGATGGTTTCATGGCTACATTGGGGTCATTTCATTGAAATAATACTTCATTTTCCAGTTGGCAAGTGTTCTAATATTTTTGCACACTACTGTAAGTACTGGTATCCATTAGAAAACAAACATTACTAATGTAGTAGTCATTTAGGTGACAGAAATGGGAAATAACATAAATGGGGAAAGAGCAATTATGTCTCGGGGTTGAATAGAACACCACTGGGACAGGTAACCAGTTTTTACCTGTCAATATTTGCGATTTTTCTCGCGCGGAATGAACAGGCTTTGAAACATTGTCAACTCTTCAAGTACGAGACTGTCACCAGCTCCTCATGAACACGGCAGACTCAGCAGCATTTATAGCTCGTGTTAGTTATATTGATTTCATGAATTCCATAAAGCTGCCTGTTCTCCGTCGACCACTTCATTCCGACTCGTGTATTTCACAGCGCCGGTGCTACCCTATACAATGGCGCCACATGCGGCGCTTGGATAAACTAGGATTTGATCAGCGCTCATAGGATTTCTTTCAAATTGATGGATAAACTGTTGGTCATGTTCACGGTATGGAAAATGACTGGCTATTCTTATATTTTGGATAACATATTGTCAAATACATAAGGACTACAACAGAAGAGGTAGGATTTTATTTCTTTCCTTGTTCTTTAACAGCTTTTTAGTGCATATTGATATGATTACTAACACAGAATTGGTGCATGAGGATCCAACTTGTGCATCATTTTGGAAGTAAAATTTCATCAATAGCAAGGTTTCGCAAATCTGACGAAACACGAAGTACGAAATACGAAATTCAACTTCATTTCCAGGACCTAATGTATTTCTGGAGATGGTTGGTACCACAAATGTCCCTGCTGCCAGTGCGTCATTTAGCATATCATGTAAGACCGAGAGAGTTATGGTGCATCTTGAATTTTTTAATTTCAACCTCGTAGGTACGAAGTAGAAACGAAAGACAAATTTCAAAGTATAATATACACCGTAACTCTATCAGCATAACGTCCTACGCTAAAAGACGCTCTTGCAGGAGGGGATATTTGTGGTACCAACCATTCCCTGAAATACTTTATGTCAGGATAATACTAATAAAGTCCAATTTCGTATTTTGTACTTCGTGTTTCGTCAGATTTGCGAAACCTCGCTAATGTCAACATTTGATCCACAGTTCATGAGTTCATGGTTGCTAGCGCCACCTGTTGCGTAGTGGAAGTACTGTCAGTAGCCTAATAGCAAGCTGCCTCTAACAGCTTCTATCTCAGTTGACCGAAGTTGTCGAGGGATGCAGGTGTGACAGGAATCCGCGTCCTAGGAATGTCATCTTCACTGAGTTCAGGTCAAGACTCGGCTTCTCCTCCCTTGACCTTCACGCAAGCAAACCACTTTCCGTGTTCATGGAATTCACCGGTCCCAAAAATAGTAACCAATCACGGCAAAGCTTGCATCGGCAGCTCGGTTATGATGACAAGATGGCGGGCTCGATGAAACTTTATTCGAATGCAAAGTATCCGTGGAAGGAGTTAAAAGTACTCGAAAAGAAGTCGTGGAGGCAATATTCGATGGAGATTATTTGTTAGTCTGTTGTAGGACTGGCAGTAGGAAGTCAATTATGTACCAGCAGGTTAGTGTTGTTTGCTACGACGTTTAACGGCGTACTCGTATTGAATAAATTATCGCGAGAGAACCGAGGCTTCTGATTGGTCGCACGAGAAAATCCCAAAGCGTTAAACACGGAATCTGGTTGCTAGCTGCAGAGTGTAGGAAGAGGTTAGCGATTTCTACACGATGCATTATGCAGAATGAGGAATGTAGATCCGCCAAACAATAACCCGCTATTGTAAGGTTATATCCGAATGGTCATGGTCTCTCTAGCCATATATTCTAATCCCTCGCTGAACAATAAGACGGGACTTTGATTTCAGGGGGACTTGGATTCCTTTCACACCTGCCTCACCGACACTAATGGTAAAACCATCTTCATTAAAGATAATGTATCACGGGTATTTGCATAAATCAATTTCTTTGTTTCAAACTTCACAGATATGGTTGGCAAATCAACTGTGCAGGGTAAATCAGGTGCACTCCCTAATTTCTCAAAATGGTTTTAACAGCTTAAAGTTCCTTAGGGTTCCAGATAGAACCTTTTTAGTAGCAGAGGGTTCCATGACAGGCCAAAGAACCCTCTTGGAACCTTTTTTGGTAAGAGTGTACCACCCCGAGGGTATTGGTAAACAGAGAAATCAAGAAATGAAGAAATCGAGAACTCCCAAGATCGATTAGTTGAACTTATGCCGTTCTGCATCTATTCAGTATGGGCAGTTATTGCCGAAATAAAGACAAGCATAGTAGGTCATCGTGCAGAACATCCCCTGCACCAAAGAAACCTGGATTGGTGATATGATATGTTTTGCATAAGCACAGACAGCATATGACCCCCCCCCCGCCATTCCGGACCATAAACGACACAATTGTGTCTAAGTTCTGAAGGACCTTGGAGCTGTGAGCCTTGTGGCGTAGTAGCCTACAGGTTCCTGGCTTCGATCCTTCGCTCATTTGTGGTCAAGTGTAGTGAGGTTGATATTCAGCATAAATCATGAAATGAAGGAGAGCCTCGAACTAGGCCTACAGCTCCTAAGTGCTTGCGAATTTACTATAGGTCCCTTTTGAAAAGTTGTCGGGATTGGTCTTGTCTCCCTATTCCCAAATTATGGTAGGTATAGCGTTAATTTTCAGCCCCTTCTGGCAATAATCCCACTGTATGGTTGCTTACCGGAAGTGTCTCGAATTAGGCCTGCAGCTCCTAAGTGCTTGAGAATTTACTATGGGTCCCTTTTGAAAAGTTGTAGGGATTGGTCTTGTCTCCCTATTCCAAACCCCGGAGGAGGTATAGCGTTAATTTTCAGCCCTTTTGAGCAATGACCCTACTGCATGGCTGTTTACTGGAAGTGTCCAAGACGTCAAAGTTGCCATGCAAAAATTCATGAAAATGACGAAATGCACCCGGGTTATTCATGCACTTCATGACGTCATCAGTTTTGTGGTCACGTATATCTTGGCAAGACGCACGTGACAACCTTGGATGAAGTTTTTCAGATATTGGACGATATTTTATAAATCTTGGAGGATTGTACAGTTCTTGGAAATTAAATTCTTGGACTGTACTTTTTCAAATCTTGAAAGAAAAATCAGTCTTGAATAAATTCCACTTTGGCATTCCATAGGTGATGGTCAAACTAATCGATCATGGGAGTTCTCGATTTCTTCATTTCTTGATTTCTCTGTTTACCAATACCCCCACCCCGAGGTAATCAGAGGTTCTTGGCACTCGCTCCCTATGTCACCGCTCACAAACGTTTGTGGTGAAGGGCCGAATGCTCAGTACCGCTGATATTCCCCGGTGATATTCTCAGGATGACAGGCATGAAATTTGATACGCAAGTCATGTGCAAAGCTTGTTAACACACTTGAACAGCTGGTCTTGGCACCACGTGAGTCTACCCCAGTACCTGGCTTTGACGGATACGTCCAAATGAATATGAATATGTACACATTATGTATGTGTACATGTACAATGCAGAACATGAAGGACACTTGACTCTCATCTGTTCATTTTGAAATGTACGCATGACTATGGAACTTCACCACATGTGACGGAATTACTGCGCATGATGCACAGTGCACCTCGACAAACCTCCGCGGGAAAACCTGTCGTCAACAAACTGAGATTATTTTAAAGCTGAACTGCATGAACAAAGCACCATGACAGCGCCACGGTACGATGGTCTACAGAAGTGCAAAAGCCCTTCAACGTAGGCCTACTCTACTAGAACATGGATAGACGACCGGCCTTTTTTTGGTGGCGACCTGTCCCAACACCGGTTGTCGTGTCAGATGTAATTATCTGAATAGCCGCTGTGACCTGTGAGAAATATGTATTGTACACTTATTTTGCTTTCATGGTTGATACCACTATCAGTCGCGGATCCCCGATTTCGGAAAAGAGGGGGCGCACTGTGCTATAGAAACATTGAAATCTGTGGTGAATTTCAATGATTTGCTCCAGATTTCAGAATTTCACGGTCAATTTTACAGATTTGTTGGTCGAAGGGGGCGCCGGGTGCGCCCCCCGGATCCGCGCCTGCACTTTCCAACCGACTCAGGAATGGAAAGGATGCTGGACTTCTCACTGGAGAACAAACAACACCAGGAGACTGAGGGGACCCGAACCTGAACAAATAGATGACCTCTGACACCGAGTCACCAAACATTGCAATGAAGTGAACCTTTCTAAATTGATTTAGTTTGCTTGGGTTTCGATGGCGGTGGGCCCTGCAATAGCTTAACTGATTACCATGTCGTTTTATGGCCCCACTTACATGACTTATGGGGAACACGTAGCAGTTCTAAACCTGTTGATGCTATCCATGAAAAACAATTTCCAAACGCTCCATTCATTCATCACCAGTTAGACATAATTTGCAAGAGAAGTACGTGACGGTTTTAGTGATGTTTAGGTCCATTTTAATAACTTATCAGTTTGGTTCATTGTTTGCGTCTAGTGTAGATTGGAGTTTGGGGAGTAATGTCGACTGCTCGAAATGTGAAGCTCGCCTAATTGGCGTGAAGAGAAGACCGAAACCTCTTGAAATTTTAGCGAGTAAAAACATCCACTGCCCTCAGCTGCATGCTCCTTGGTTCTGACATAACATTCAGTGAGACGGAAAATCATGATTCCATTATCCAATAGCAAAGAGAACTCCGAAGTCAATCCAGGAAACTGTTCTTGGGGCGCCTCATCATGCCAACTTACAACTTTAGCATCACCACATACTGCTTAATATGCCGAGAAGATAGTAAACATAAGTCGTCTCCGAATTTTGCTAATTTTCGACCCCAACCGGGGTATTCCTCAGGCACTTTCTAGTTGAGATCCCAGAACTAGAAAGTGCCTGAGGAGACCCCGATTGGGGTGGGAAATTTGCAAAATTCGGAGACGACTTGTGTTTACTATCGATTTGTGTGTCGTTTTTTGTGCTCTATGTTGGATACTTACCATGCCGAGGGCAGCAAAAATCACCAAGTCACTTGTAATTGAAAAGGAATCGTTGGGATATTTCGCTATGCAACTGTCACTGGAAATGATTCTGATTGGTTCACCCAGCTGTAAACATTTGGCTATAAGTCGTGTCACCATGGATAGAAATGGACTTCCAATCATAACGTTATTCGTTACCATTGGGATAGAATACTATTTTGATGATATCCACGTGGTCCTCTTTGGACATCGAAGACATCTGCTATCAAAGGGAGTCGAAAGAACTCTGGCCCCAAGGACAGCAGATCTTAAAACGTCATCTTGTCCACAGTGAAAGTGATACGACTGCGAAGATGGCGTTGAAACTTCCGACGGCACGACAAAGTTGTCCGTCAGTCAATGCTGTGAAAAATGCCTCTATGTATAGTTGCAGTATGTGGGCAACTCTACGTGTGCAAAAGGGTACTGCGTACAGGTTGCTAAGCAGTCACTTTTTTCATCATTTGGAACTTCCGAAGGCAACTGCTCAGCAATTTCCGTAGACACTCGCATTTGCCCCCGGACACAATTCAAGGCAGCCATCTTGAACGCGCAACGATTCCCTTCGAGTTTCTGTGGGTTTGGATGCGGTCGCCTCATCACACCTGCAGCACCCTACGCATGAACTAAGTCACACAGAAACGTTGCGTTATTGGATCAACAATTGGCAGATTGGGTGAGATACCGGTACGTTTATATAATATATGCCTCATCTTATCCAGCAAATAAGGTTGAACATCTTAACAGGCCAAAACTCGGCCAAAATAGTCCCACGGTCGGTCACGTGGGTTTGTTGATAAACAATATGGCTGCCTTGGACTTGTGTCCTAGGTGAAATGCGCCGCCCAGTGGGCAGATAAGCAGTTCGCCTCAGGTCGTTCCGAATGTTTCTTCATAGCCCACTAATTGGCTGAACTACGGTACCCCCTATTCCACCAAGGAACCGTGCAGATCCCGAACATCGCCAAGATTCCCTCGAGCAGCTATTTGCACTCGTTCTTGGAGAGTTAATTTCTATTTATAAAAGGACTTAATGACGATGAAAGATTTGAGGTCCCCGAGTCAACACCAACCATTCAAACTTGTCAGGTTTTTAACGGGACGAAACCAAACACTTCCCTCAGCTTCATTAATACATCAATGGCGATCATCAAAAGCAAAAAGCAATCAGTGATCGATGAGATCGATACGGTGAGTGTATTGATTGGCTTCGATAATTGAATACATATGTGCCCGTCCTGGTGGTTGATGAGTTAGATCAAGATGATTAACTCGCCAAGCAGTGCATCATCCATAACGTGCAATCATTTCTTTGAAGAAGGCTACGTTTTGATTGCCTCATTTGTGAGTGTTGTCCAGAGAGTCGAGGCATTAAGCGTGGATAGAAAGCTAACATCCACGGAGTCACTTTGTTACAGCCGTGATGATCATTCACTGACGACTGGATGCATGCATTGTGACACTCGGGACTTGTGACGTTCAAGGCGTTTGCCATGTGGGAACAGTCGGCAATCGGGTTTCCTACATCCAGAAACACCACACCTCCAAAATGGAGCCAATGGGTGAGGTCAAGTTTCAGGGTTGGGAAAGTGTTGGGTGTTGGTGTAACACTGTCACCAAGGTAACACCGTCATACTTGACCACCTTGGCTGGTGTTGAGTAACACCGGTGTAACACCAGGGTTGAGGGAGGGAATCCCCAAGATTTTAACACTTGTGTAAGGTACGTGTTTCTCTTTTGTTACACAAATGTTACCCCAACCTGAGCTCACAGCAGGAAATGTGATAAATACACAGGAGAAATGTACAGTCAAGTTTCTGGTTGTCAAGGTGTTAATTTCCGCCATGTTTTTTGAGCTGGTAGGCCTAGCCTACAAACAGGCTGTGACCCTGCGGGGCGATAATCTCTCGGCCCAGCAGACGAAATTTTAAGGTTAATCTGCATCCAGAATTCACCTGAAGTCATCTAAGCATCTGACGTCTCGTCCGTGTTGCACTGTCAGAACGTGGCAATGCTCATGCGCTGTTTCTGACGTCTGACGTACGTACGACCGCTCGCAGCGCCGCCCTGTCGAGAGAAATAGTCGTGCGGGTTGCTCATTCGATTCTTAAAAGCCATTCCTTGGGGGGCGTTTAGAGGCATTCATCCCCCCCTTTCAGGCGCCCCGAACACCGGACATCCATCATCCATCGTAAGCCATTAGTCAAACTGAGCACTGCTTGGTGAACCATTATGACAACTGTATCTTCAATAACACGATTTTACCATGTATGTTATTGTCATTTATCACCGCACTTAGCGGCCCCATGGGTCCGACTCGTGGTATATAACCATGCTATATCGCATGTTATGTGTGCTACACAAGCCATGTGAACAAACATTGACAAGTTGAAATAGTGATGTTGAATCCCTGGTCTTCGGGGACACATCAGTACTACAGGGTGTTTCAGAAAAAAACGTGTCATCTCCAAAATGTTCCCAAAAATTAAAACTATAAATTTGCAGGCACGTAGAGTGGGATGTAAATGCTGCTCTTGAAATTTTTGCTCTGATTACTTTATGCATGACTCAGTGCACAAGAGGCCTTTACCTGAATGGGTTGAAAATGGTGCAAAAACCAACTCTGCTGTGGACAATGGATTTCATGTCGAAGGACGCTTCATGGAGGGTTAAATCCAGCAAAAATTACCTTTTGTATGTAAGAAATGCAATAAATGTTTTGTTTTACGGTGATGTGTGTGGATCATTATGGAATTGCCACGGCATTGTCCATTGTATCATTTGTCCACAGTGCAAAGTTGGTTTTTGCATTGTTTTGAACCCATTCAGGTAAAGGCCTCTTGTGCAGTCATGCATGAAGCAATCAGAGCAAAAATTTCAAGAGCAGTCACTTACATCCCACTCTACGTCCCTACAAATTTACAGCTCCAAATCTTTCTGGGTTTTACATGTAGCTAATAGGGAACACTTTGGAGATGACACGTTTTTTTCTGAAACACCCTGTAGTTGAATTCGGTCGCAAAAAAATGCAACACAATCAAAATAATGACAAAATAAATACAACAACCCAAATAACAGTATAAAATTGATTGTGAAAATGCTTGATGAAGGCCCTGGTGGCCGAAAATTCGTAATAAATTGGACTAATACTAATAGTCATGATTGTAACACAAACCACATGTAATTGTCGTCAGTTTCCTCGACCTTGACCAAATAAAGACTGGTAACGCTGAACGATGTCGGCCACTCTGAATCCTAACCCCAGGACCGGTATTCATAAACATATACTTAAGTCAAAGTGTGATACTTATCTTTTGTGTTGAACAAAGGATAAGTGCCACACTTAGACTTAAGTAGTTTTATGAATATGGGTCCAGACGCCGTATGCATAAAACATCTTAAGTGTAAAATTTCCCTTAAACTATTGTTCCAAACAAAAGCTAAGGAACATTTTACACTTAAGATGTTTTGTGCATACGGCCCCTGGGCCCGTATTCATAAAACGACTTAAGTCTGAGTGTGACACCTATCCTTTGTTCAAAACAAAAGATAAGTATCACACTTTGACTTAAGTAGTTTTGTGAATATGGACCCTGGCCCCTATCCCAGAACCCTTGATATCTGACCTCCTACCCCTGACCCCTAAAGCCTACTCCTAATCCTAACCCTAACCCCTAACCCCTGACCCTTACAGGCAGCCGTTACCCTAGATATTGCGTACCCTGTTCCTTAGGGTTAGACGACTTTACACTTATACATCAGTACCAATTCAGTGCAGAACCTAAAACGTGCCTCTTGTTCGACACTGAATCCTGATTACCACGAATGGCTTCCCATCATAAGCCTTTTATTTACAGCTGTAGTAACCACAACTCCAATCCAGGAGTAAGAGACTGAATGGTTCTCATCTTCGGCCATCAAACACTTCACATCACTCTCCTCTCAATGAGATGATCATCCTCACCGTGTGATGTGAATACAACCTACCCTACGCATGAACTAAGTCACACAGAAACGTTGCGTTATTGGATCAACAATTGGCAGATTGGGTGAGATACCGGTACGTTTATATAATATGCCTCATCTTATCCAGCAAATAAGGTTGAACACCTTAACAGGCCAAAATTCGGCCAAAATAGTCCCACGGTCGGTCACGTCGGTTTGTTGATAAACAATATGGCTGCCTTGGACTTGTGTCCGAGGTGAAATGCGCCGCCCAGTGGGCAGATAAGCAGTTCGCCTCAGGTCGTTCCGAATGTTTCTTCATAGCCCACTTTGGCTGAACTACGGTACCCCCTATTCCACCCAGTAGTCTTGAACGTTACATGTAGTTGGGATGCTGATATTTTTGGTGGCTGGGAGGGGAATATCGATGGTCGTCAGCTGCCCCTGCATTCAGAGAGACTTTAATGAAAAGTCTCTCTGAATGCAGGACAGCTGACAGGATCTGTGGTTATAAGTATTTATAAGCAAATGCAGATTTGTAGGGAAATGGAAGGGCTGGGGAGATATTCGTCCTGCGAATAAAAGTCTTCAGCAAAAAAAACAGGGCAACAGATTCAGCAAAAAAAATAAACCGAGAAACAGACGCGTGAAAAAAATTTCCTATCGCAAGGCTCGAACCCGGCGCCCCGGATTCATAGCCGGACGCTCTACCGCGCGTTGCGCCAGCCGGCCATGATGCTGGTTGCTGAATAAATGTTTATGAATACATCCCAGCTGCTCAACATATTTTTATGATAATAGAAATGACGTCACAAATCAGAATAATCTTACAAAAATCGCATTTCACAACATCCACAGACGGAGCAAGTCCCCAGCAAATCTGTCAGTATATCGCTACATAATGTACCCATCTACGTTCACAGCCACCAAAAACGTGAACCAACCGTCCGATATATTCCATCTGAACATTAGGCGCATTTCACCTATAAGTCCAATTCTATTGACTGACCCGTGACAAGTCTTTGGCTAGCTTCGCTGTTGGCCGCTACGCGGCGCGTTGGGCCCTTGCGTCAAGGAACCCTGCAGATCCCAGATATCGCCAAGATTCCCTCGAGCAGCTATTTGCACTCGTTCTTAGAGAGTTAACTGCTATTTATAAAAGGACTTAATGAGGATGAAAGATTTGAAGTCCCCGAGTCAACACCAACCATTCAAACTTGTCAGGTTTTTAACGGGACGAAACCAAACATTTCCCTCAGCTTCATTAATACATCAATGGCGATCATCAAAAGCAAAAAGCAATCAGTTTATCGATGAGATCGATACGGTGAGTGTATTGATTGGCTTCGATATATTGAATACATATGTGCCCGGCCTGGTGGTTGATGAGTTAGATCAAGATGATTAACTCGCCAAGCAGTGCATCATCTATAAACGTGCAATCATTTCTTTGAAGAAGGCTACGTTTTGATTGCCTCATTTGTGAGTGTTGTCCAGAGAGTGGAGGCATTAAGCGTGGATAGAAAAGTAACATCCACGGAGTCACTTTGTTACAGCCGTGATGATCACTCACTGACGACTGGATGCATGCATTGTGACACTCGGGACTTGTGACGCTCAAGGTGTTTGCCATGTGGGAAGAGTCGGGAATCGGGTTTCCTACATCCAGAAACACCACACCTCCAAAATGGAGCCAATGGGTGAGGTCAAGTTTCAGGGTTGGGAAAGTGTTGGGTGTTGGTGTAACACTGTCACCAAGGTAACACCGTCATACTTGACCACCTTGGCTGGTGTTGAGTAACACCGGTGTAACACCAGGGTTGAGGGAGGGAATCCCCAAGATTTTAACACTTGTGTAAGGTACGTGTTTCTCTTTTGTTACACAAATGTTACCCCAACCTGAGCTCACAGCAGGAAATGTGATAAATACACAGGAGAAATGTACAGTCAAGTTTCTGGTTGTCAAGGTGTTAATTTCCGCCATGTTTTTCGAGCTGCTAGGCCTAGCCTACAAACAGACTCTGGCCCAGCGGGGCGATAATCTTTAGGCCTAGCAGACGAAATTTTAAGGTTAATCTGCATCCAGAATCCACCTGAAGGCAGCTAAGCATCTGACGCCTCGTCCGTGTTGCACTGTCAGAACATCGTGGCAATGCTTTGCGCTGTTTCTGACGTCTGACGTACGACCGCTCGCAGCGCCGCCCTGTCGAGAGAAACAGTCGTGCGGGTTGCTCATTCGATTCTTAAAAGCCATTCCTTGGGGGGCGTTTAGAGGCATTCATCCCCCCTTTCAGGCGCCCCGAACACCGGACATCCATCATCCATTGTAAGCCATTAGTCAAACTGAGCACTGCTTGGTGAACCATTATGACAACTGTATCTTCAATAACACGATTTTACCATGTATGTTATTGTCATTTATCACCGCACTTAGCGGCCCCATGGGTCCGGCTCGTGGTATATAACCATGGTATATCACATATTATGTGTGCTACACAAGCCATGTGAACAAACATTGACAAGTTGAAATAGTGATGTTGAATCCCTGGTCTTCGGGGACACATCAGTACTACAGGGTGTTTCAGAAAAAACGTGTCATCTCCAAAATGTTCCCAAAAATTAAAACTATACATTTACAGGCACGTACTGAGTGGGATGTACTGCTCTTGAAATTTTTGCTCTGATTACTTTATGCATGACTGCACAAGAGGCCTTTACCTGAATGGGTTGAAAATGGTGCAAAAACCAACTCTGCTGTGCACAATGGATTTCATGTCGAAGGCCGCTTTATGGAGGGTTAAATCCAGCAAAAATTACCTTTTGTATGTAAGAAATGCAATAAATGTTTTGTTTTACGGTGATGTGTGTGTATCATTATGGAATTGCCAAGGCATTGTCCATTGTATCATTTGTCCGCTGTGCAAAGTTGGTTTTTGCATTGTTTTCAACCCATTCAGGTAAAGGCCTCTTGTGCAGTCATGCATGAAGCAATCAGAGCAAAAATTTCAAGAGCAGTCATTTACATCCCGCTCTACGTGCCTACAAATTTATAGCCCCAAATCTTTCTGGGTTTTAGCTAATAGGGAACACTTTGGAGATGACACGTTTTTTCTGATACACCTTGTGGTTGAATTCGGTCGCAAAAAAATGCAACACAATCAAAATAATGACAAAATAAATACAATAACCTAAATAACAGTATAGAATTGATTGTAAAAATGCTTGATGAAGGCCCTGGTGGCCGAAAATTCGTAATAAATTGGACTAATAGTCATGTTTGTAACACAAACCACATGTAATTGTCGTCAGTTTCCTCGACCTTGACCAAATAAAGATTAGTAACGCTGAACGGGTGAATGTCGGCCACTCCAGAATCCTAACCCCGGACAGGTGTAACGTTTTTCAGTGTGGCCGTTTTTCTGTGTGATTCCCATTGTTCGGAACACACTGGGAAACGAACTCGCTGTTGCTCTGTGTGTCGCCCATTGTCCAGTCACCGCTTATTCCGTCAATCTATTGTACTGTCACACTGGCTCACGGGCCTCACTGAAAAACGTTACACCTGTATTCATAAACATACTTAGGTCAACGTGTGATACGTATCTTTTGTGTTGAACAAAGGATAAGTGCCACACTTAGACTTAAGTAGTTTCATGAATATGGGTCCTGGCCCCTACCCCACAACCCTTGATATCTGACCTCCTACCCCTGACCCCCTAAAGCCTACTCCTAATCCTAACCCTAACCCTAACCCCTAACCCCTGACCCTTACAGGCAGCCGTTACCCTAGATATTGCGTACCCTGTTCCTTAGGGTTAGACGACTTTACACTTATACATCAGTACCAATTCAGTGCAGAACCTAAAACGTGCCTCTTGTTCGACACTGAATCCTGATTACCAGGAATGGCTTCCCATCATAAGCCTTTTATTTACAGTTGTAGTAACCACAACTCCAATCCAGGAGTAACCGGCTGAATGGTTCTCATCTTCGGCCATCAAACACTTCACATCACTCTCCTCTCAATGAGATGATCATCCTCACCGTGTGATGTGAATACAACCATCTGCTGCTCGACCACCATAGATTACCTCATAATGAATTATTCACACCAAGTAATTCCATCAAACTTCCCCTGAATTCATTGGCATTTTTGCATTTTTACTCTTCTCATCGGTCACTGTCCTACTCTTATCATCCGATTGAAGGAAGTGGCCGAAAAAGACAAGTCGTCGCTTGTTGATTACAGCCTTTTGATGCTGTACACTGTACATGTCCCCTGGAGACACTTAAAGCAAATGGCTCGCGGGGTTTGTTGTGGCGCCATGACAGTTGGTCATCGATATCAAGCACCATTTTGAGAAAAAGGCAAAAGAAGGATTTTAGTTTAATGGTAAATGCATTAGACAGCCAAACTTCGGAGGCGCATTGTGCAAAATCTGCCGCTTCAAAATCAATGGGAATAGTACAAAATGTACATCTTGACCTACCGAATTTGAAAACGTCATTAACCCATTTTAACAACCTTTTAATGGAACCTCGCCCCCAGTGTTTACATTCGCATATTTGCACAGGTGTTGCATATGGCTGGAGCACGGCTTTGCCTGGAGGCTAGATTCACTCTCTATGGAAGGTACCACCAAAAATGTAAACAAACCCCGCGAGCCATTCGCTTTAATGCCAGTTCAATAAACATCACTGACTCGTCGTCTCCTGCGTCGATGGTTGCTTGACGGTTGACACTGAGGCCACTTCCACCAGATCATGATGAACAATGACTGTAATATTCTCCTGGAGAGGTGACCCTTGGGCTCGAGGCCATCCGCACCATCATTGACAATGTTGTCAAATTATCAGGGATATTGTGTCTATTATGTTTACCACTTGAAAGGTGAATCCACATCGGAGATGGCGCAAAAGGTTTGGACAGGTGTGACAGGAATCAACGTCCTAGGAATGCAAGTCCGCCAAACAATAGCCCGCTGTTGTAAGGTTATATTCGAATGGTCATGGTCTCTATAGCCATATAGTCTATTCCCTCGCTGAACAATAAGGCCGGACTTTGATTTCAGGGGGACTTTGATCCCTGTCACACTTGTATGAATGTACAGGCACATGTACTTGTAGGCTACGTGCGGTTCAGGCATGTCGTTATTATAGGCCTACAGACTGCACTATACTGCACTACGTTTCATGATACAAGCAGTGTCTCAGTCATAAGGGCCAAAGTTCATTTGAAATATACAAACCAGTCGCCCAAAAACTTCCTTTGTAGTGCGTCAGACGCAAGTGTTACCGAGTGTGGATGGCAGCACTTAAGGCGCTCCTCCACTTGGCAGTTTCCTCGCAGAAGTTGGCTCACAATGGGTAACTCAACTGCGAACAGTTGTTTGTGTCATTGGTCTGACCGTAAGCCGTAAGGCTTCCCTTACATAGAAGTATACGGTATACGAAAACACCGGTTAACAAAGGCTTCACGGTCGTGAATCCTCGGGAAGCCTTTGTTAACCGGCGTTTTCGTATACCGTATACTTCTACGTAAAGGAAGCCTTACGAAACAAACTTTGGTGAATTGCCCATTCCATTGTGAGCCAACTTCTGCGAAAAAACTGTCAAGTGGAGGACCGCCATTAGGTTAACCAGAATGTGAACCAATCAGTGAGTGAGGCAAATCATTCACAACCTATCAACCGGAAAGTAAAGGTGATCAGCTCGTTGACACGAAATCCTCCACATTTTCTGGAACAAAAGTGTTTAATATAAACATGTACTGCTTCCTATACTTCGGTGGATGGAGAACATAAAACTGCTTTCTACTCCTTTGGAAGGAGAACATAATAGTGCTTGCTACTCCTGAGGAAGCAAAACATAAAACTGCTCCCTACTCCTGGGGAAGGGGAACATAAAACTGCTTCCTATTCATGTGGAAAGAGAACATAAAACTTCTTCCTACCCCTTTGGAAGGAGAACATAAAACTGCTTCCTACTCCTGTGGAAGGGGAATATAAAACTGCTCCTGTGGAAGGAAGGAGAACATAATACTTCTACCTACTCTTGGGGAAGGAGATCATAAAAATACTCCTGGTGAAGCAGAACATAAAACTGCTTTCTACACCTGTGGAAGGAGACCATAAATTTGCTTCCTCCTCCTGTGGAAGGAGAACATAAAACTGCTTTCTACTCCTGTGGAAGGAGAACAATAAAACTGCATCCTACTTCTGTGGAAGGAGAACATAAAACTTCTTCCTACTCCTGTGGAAGGAGAACATAAAACTGCTTTCTACTCCTGTGGAAGGAGAACAATAAAACTGCATCCTACTTCTGTGGAAGGAGAACATAAATAGTGACGTGGTGAATTCTCCATGGTGTGGTGATGACTGATTTGTCTGCGTGCCAGTAATTAACACTTAATTGAAAAAGTTAATTGACGGTGGAAGAAGAACATAAAACTGCTTTCTACTCCTTTGGAAGGAGAACATAAAACTGCATCCTACTTCTGTGGAAGGAGAACATAAAACTGCTTCCTACTCCTGTGGAAGGAGAACATAAAACTGCTTCCTACTCCTGTGGAAGGAGAACATAAAACTGCTTCCTACGCCTTGGGAAGGAGAACATAAAACTGCTTCCTACTCCTGTGGAAGGAGAACATAAAACTGCTTCCTACGCCTTGGGAAGGAGAACATAAAACTGCTTCTTACTCCTGTGGAAGGAAAACATAAAATTTCTTCCTCCTCCTGTGGAAGGAGAACATAATACATGTAGGCGGATTAAACATTTGGCCCTTCACGATGACAAAGTCCCCCACCCCTCCCCAGGTGAGCTATTCCCCAGCTCATTTCGTTTCCTGCATCAGTCGGAAGACAAGAATTGATCTCGTCATTCCACTGTTTCCTGTCTTGTAGTATCGACTTTGAGGCTTATTTAGGGTTTAAGAAAGTCATTGAGAGAAGTAGCTTTAGAGATTGATCATGTAATTTCCAATCGAATCATGTTACTCTAACAGAGGACTGATTATCCTCTCAATATATTATGACAGGTTTCACATGTCATTTCAATTCAGCCTGATATAAATTCTGGTATTAACGGCGTTATTTTTCTGTTAGTTTTAGAATATTATTCGACTAATCGTGATTCACCAACCAGTGGCTAAAAATATCGCGCGTTCATATCATCCGTCTCGATATGCCAACACGTTAGGTTGAATCATGAGGATGATGGCCACAGTATTCGGTGACGTAGCACACGAAGTTATGAAAAGGTAGAGCATTTGATGACGAAGTCGCATGGTCTTTGGCAGGAAGGGTTCCGCGGGACGGCTCCCACGTACATGTAGCCTACGTACACTCATCCCAAAAAATAAATGGAGAGCAGTTTTTCTTGAATATCTCCAAACCAATGCAATGTAGGAGACTGTGCCTAACATATGTGATAGCAAATTTTCCTGGCTAACTGATGATATGAAAGTCGAGAAAATCCGGTGAACCCACCTTTGATAGAAGGAATTTTGTAAAGTCGTGTTTTTCGCTATTTTTTTATTTGCAGGTTTTCACAGAAAATTTTTATAGCATGTGTTCCTCTCATCGAGAGCTTTCATGTCACATCTTAAAATTTCAATTATTTTAATTAGAAAGTAGGTTTTAGACCACTTTTATCGGAATTATTCTGCACATGCCGGAGACACCATTGACACATTCCCTTGCTGTCATTGGCCTGTTGACTTGATAAGAATAAATGCCCATTGAAGTTTTTTGTGTGTTGACATGTGTCTGTGGTAGTAGGCCTGCATTCAGTTGATAGGACAATAGTCGTCCGTCACCACACTGTTCAAACAACCAGTTTCAATGAAGTAAAGTTCAAAGTCAGTCAACCAACAGTTGCCCAATGGATTGTTACGACTGTGCTATTTGGAGATATTCAAGAAAAACTGCTGTCCATTTATTTTTTGGGATGAGTGTACCTTGTCGGCAAGAATGGCGGTGTGACATCTTCCAGTATTTCCGTTTGTCGGGGTTTCCCCTTATTGTTTGGAAACGCTGACAGGAAGATGGACACCATTCTCTGTGTGCCCCCTTTGGTCGATACGCAGCTTATTCCGTCAGACAATAGAAGGGGAACACTAACAGTTGGGAAACATTCAAACGCGTTACAGCGGGCGTGTAACTCTGCCTCTAGTCGTGCCAGACGTCTCTCAAGTCATTTCTTTGATGACGTGAAGCAGCTAAGAAAATCTCAGGGCAATCCTCGTCAAGTGGCATCCTATTTCCTAATTGATTACTCTCTCAAATGCTGAAGTGTTCTTGCGCCAAGATGCAAACGAAATAAACCACTCAGCGAAACTTCGACGCATTCGCCCGAATGAGATTTTCCAATTCTCAACATCCACTCCAAAGATGTTGTATTGAATAATGCTCTGTGGTGCTCGGTGCTTGCCGAGGCTGTAAGCAGCAACGAGCTGATCACTTTTTCATGTCATCACCGATCAAGTGTTTACTCCTCAACTCGAGTGATGCCTTCTTTCCTTTCTCGATCATTTTGAGCTGGTAAAGTTTTAAACCAGCGATTTGCATCATGTTGTCGTCTTTTGTACCACGTCTTTATTCCTATCGGCTGGCACTGCTGGTGTATTGGGCTTTGGTTGATTTACTTCATGCGTGGTTTCATTCAAAGCTTTTGAGTCAAATTAAAAACCTTCCTTCTGAAGTTGTGTTTACCAATATTGGAGTTTCACGCCAATATGGAGGTCTCCTATCAAACGAGTGCCATCTGTGTGACGAAGCTTGGGGGTACTGTATTTTATAATGGATGTATTTTATTTCTTTATAATGGCCCGTATTCCAGGATCTTGAGTACCAAGGGTTGTGACATCACTCCGCCCTCCGACTACGCTCGCACAAACCCTTGACGAACTTCGCTGTGGTCATGGTGGTGATCAGTTTCCAACCGGATGTTCCTGTTTGTGGACTGACTCCCGCTGTTAGTTTTCGTTTTTCGTCATAGATCGTTAACATTTGCAATAAACATGAACATTTCTAAATACCACGTCAGTCTTTCTGTACACCTCCTTCTCTGTTTTAGAAAAATTTCGTTATTTTTGTTCAACAGCATAGTTCATGCGAGTAGTGGGTAAATCGCAATTGATATAATGGCTGGACAATTTGTGACCATCCTCGTTCCTAATACTTTTCAACCAAAAAATATACAGCGGTTGGTTCTATTGACTTGTTGCCAACCTGGGAGCGAGGTTGGCTAACAAGTGTCCTGATTGGTGCACGGCAACTCGAGGTGCGAGAGAAACAGAAATCCTGGCGAAGTTCTCCATGGGTTTGTGCGTACGAAGTTTGAGTAAGTACAGACACATGGTAGGCCATGATGGTATCCCAGAAACCTCCTTAACCCAAAGGTCCACTTTAAGCTTTTGTTTTCTGCTCTGCAAACAATAGCTTAAGGTAAACCTTAGACTTAAAGCTGACGTGAACGAACAAAAAGCCCCATGCGACGAGCAAGAGAATTGCAAACGCCCTGCAGACGCCTCAAACGAAGGCTCAGAACATGATTGACCCCACGACGCCAGGAGGGCGCCACCTTATTTGCCTTCAGGCAACAGACCTGTCAACATCTCCGGGTACCTCTTACACTACTCAAGTAGAAAAAAAATTGTAGTCATTTAGACAGGATTCAAACTGTCGACCTTCAGATTTGTAATCCACCATGCACTCTATCCACTCGGCCAACGAGCCAGCTGACAGGGACATGATTTATGTTTGTCATAGACGTAGGGCTCCGACTTACGTAATAATACTACGAATACCGGTAAGAGAAAACATGCGAAGTCTCCCAACAAGTTCGGTGGCCGAATGGGGAAGACGGTCATGACGGTGGAACAGAGGCGCGGGTTCAATTCCCAGCTTGGTCAAAAAATTTTCTTTCAAAAAAATGTTCAGCAGGAGCTCACCAGAGGATGTTGACACCTCGGAAGCTCGAAGACAAATAAGGTGGCGCCCTCCTGGCGTCGTGGGGTCTATCATGTTCTGAGCCTTCGTTTGAGGTGTTTGCAGGGCGTTTGCAATTCTCTTGCTCGTCGCATGGGGGCTTTTTGTTCGTTCACGTCAGCTTTAAGGAAGGTTCTTAGAATACGATCCAATACTTCCATGGGCGAAGGAAATGAGCAAACACGTGGTACAGACTAAAGAACGGACAGCCCTGATGCTTCACCACAGGTGGGAAAGGAATGGGAGTCCTAGTAATGGGATCGTAACACTCTGAACTATACAGAGTCATGACTTTCGTCGTCATTGACTCTGACGTGTCATGGCCGCCATATTTTTCCCAGCTGCAGGGACTACATATTTTCAGTGGTCATGTGATCTCATCTGGTCATGCCCCATCAACAAGATGGCCGCAAGATTGCAAGATGTCGTTATCAAGTAGATCACCGATAACACCGAAAAACCTGCTAGAAACGCCTGTTTAATGATGGAGTAAATATATTCATCAGCGATGTACACGATGTATTTTGAATAACAAGCAAAATTGTCGTCGTTTAAAAATGTTCAAGGGGCTATTCAATATGCGGATGCAACTAGGATGTTAGGCGGTCACGCTTCGTCACTAGGCCTACCGGCGCAGTGCGGTAGAATTCACCGCTGTATCGCTGCGCAAGATGGCGCCCTTAATACAGTCGAGATATATGTACGCAGGCCCAACGGAAATTGCCGAAGGACATACATGTATGATGATGACGTCGATTGGGGATCCTAATAAAATAAAAAAACCACCCGAGTGTGATTTCCAAGTGTGCAGAACACATGAGTGATGGCCTTTGGCCGGGAAAATCCCGAGACCGCAGGTCGATGTCTGTTATTTCAAGGTTATGTTTGAATGCTCAATTGGTTTATATAGCCACATCCTAATCCTTCGTTGAACAATACACGTCCAGTTCTGTGATATGGCATTACATGATACATTTTACGACAATAACCCCTTCAGCGTTAAGGCCTCCATACACTGAATGACAAAAGTCGAAATTAGTCGCTGCTATGGTCAGTTCGACAACACTTGATGTGGCGGTATGTTGAAATACTCCACAAAAGTGTCAGAACATGTATGGAACATTTCCACAAAAAGTATTTTGGAACGGACAATTGTAGTGACTAATTTCGACGTTTGTCATTCAGTATATGGAGGCCTTTACTAATAGTGTCAACGACAATTTTATTGCACTTGGTAGAACTTCTAGTGTGTTCTTCACAAGAAAGTCACGACCCCTCTGCACCTAACCATACATTCCAGGTATTATGATGACGTGTTGATAGTGTCAAAATCCGACACATTCCACACACCATATAGTCATTAGATAACACGTTCCCCTAATACATTTAACCCGTGTTGTAAGACAACACAGGCTCTGACCTTTCATGTACTCGACACACCTCAGCTAGTTCTCCACAATTACTTCTCTCGAAGAGAATCAATCAGATAAGAAAAAGGACACCTTACGTGCACTTGAACATCAGAACCAGTTCAATGCTCGGTCAATACGAATGGCGGGAATGGGGAACCCGTGTAACTTTATCCCGACAGGGCGGCGCTGCGAGCGGTTGTATCGAAGACGTCAACATTGTGTCCACACAGGCTGCGCGAGACTGATTATGCACAGACCTGTGTAGCTGTTGAACGCATCACATCGGCCAGATTTGGCCGAGGTGTACGTCCGCGACCTCATCACAGCGTAGGAATCTTGGCCCAAAAATAAATCAAAGTTATTGGCTTAACATTTTTTGTTTAATGCAAAAATATTTACAGATTTATTGTGAAAAATTGTATAGCAAGTAACAAATCTCATAATAAGCGAGGTTTATAGGTATTTTGGTCCTAGAAACTACAGGGATCGAGGGATCACATTATCAGCCAAGAAAGTAGTTCGTCGCTGTCAATCACCCGACGCCATCTTGATTTCCCACAATCCTGTGAGCACGGCGTAAGAGATTGGTGCGAGGTATGACATGTATGAGCGCCTTCTGTTGTAACAATGAGACGTCAAAAACAGAGCAAAGCAACGAAGTGACGTCAAGTATTCACCGAATACTTCTGAATCGGTTCCAATCATGTTTATATCAACAAAGCTTTACCATCGATACACTCGAAATAATCCGTTGGTACATCATGTTCCTAAATACCTTTTCCTTTCGTCTGATTTCAAAGGTGGTAACACGACCCCTGACTTATCTGTAATCGGCAAACACCAAACGTAACTAAGCCACTTTTTTTACATCGATATAGCCATGAAAAGTGTTGAAGGATAAATCATCTAGTATTGTTTGTTGATATGTACTGCTCTTCATACAGCTCTCTCTAATTTCTTATTGTGACAGTGATAGTATCAAGTTATAAAGTTGACAATAGGGAGGCCTCGCAAATCTGACGAAAAACGAAGTACGAAATACGAAATTCATCTTCATTTCCAGAAACTAATGTATTTCTGGATATGGTTGGTACGACAAATGTCCCTGCTGCCAGCGCGTTTTTTAGCCTGTCATGTAAGACCGAAAGAGTTATGGTGCATCTTGAATTTTTAAATTTCCACTTCGTATCTACGAAGTGGTAACGAAAGATAAATTTCAAATTTTAATATACACCGTAACTCTATCGGTCCAACGTCATACGCTAAAAGACGCTTTTGCAGCAGGCGATATTTGTGGTACCAACCATCTCCTGAAATCCATTACGTCATGGAAATGAAGTCCAATTTCGTATTTCGTACTTCGTTTTTCGTCAGACTTGCGACTCCCTAACAATCAGTGTTTGTATACGACATAAATATAGTTAGGCCTAATAGTTCTGACCTTTGAGAAGGTGCCGTCGTCAGCCTTGAAAGCTAGGAAGGACTTACATGTAATTATCGCCAAGAATATAATCTGGGATGCGTCAAAACTGGCTTCGCCGAGCATTCAAGATATTGTTGATGAACACTGATAACTGTATCTCGTTCTGTTTTGTGATATGCGTATCTTGGAAACCGTGTATATATATGTTTTCAAAAGCTTTTGACACCGATTTCGAAGAATATTTCTCCGACATTTCACTCAACGAAAAAACATGCAATACATTGGAAAAACGTTTTTCGCTACAAGCGTCTGGTTTCAGGCGTAATTTTTAATAGACATGTCTTGTAGTGTAAATATCTGCGGATGACGTTAGGTTTAAAAGACAAATTAAAAAGACAAATTTGACTCGCGTTTTTTTTAAATATCATATACATTTCGAAAGTAAATGCGAATGTGTCAGATCGATAAGCATGTCGCTGTTCATTATTAAAGCCCACATATCCGCTTTTCTTTTTGAATGTCCAGTGAGACACGAAAAATGACTGATTACAAGTCACGATGCCAACGAGTAGGTAGGAGACTATGAGCTGCCGTTTGTTATGAAATGCTCTGGGAACAGAGATACAGTATAGAAACATATCAGGTAGACCAAGGGAGATTGTATTTTGATATCACTAGGGAGACTCATGGCTCAAAGTTGGCGGCAATTGTTCCCTTTTTCATGTGCAAGCGAAAATCATGTGGCTGGATAGCATTCCTATCTGACGACACGGCAGATCCAACCAAATGTCATTGTTTGATTTCCTGGTTCTGCTTGTGGGTGTGTTTCAAAAAGTGTTCCGTCCGACACCAGAAAATTTTCACCATTCTTTTGTCCACTGGTGAAAGGCTGTTTCTTGAAACTCTGCAATATTCATGTCAGATCTAGGTATCATGGAGCTCTAAATTATGGCACTGCAAACTAATTGATCTATTAACCCTTTAAAGTCTGACAGCAGAAAGTACTTTTGGTGTCGGACGGAACGATAGATTTTGCTGGTAAGCTCAATATTTTTTGATACCCTCCTTCAAATAAGTGTACACTGTACATCCCAGATGGAGAAACTAATAGTTAAAGGACTATATTATCAAATACTACATTTGATTTTTGGAAAATCAGTGGCACAAATCTTTGTGATCATTTCAAAGTTAAATTTTGCCACATTTTCTTGGGTGACCAATTTTGAAACGCCCCCAGCATTCGTATCTGATGACACGACAGATCCAACCAAATGTCATTGTTTGATTTCCCGGTTCTGCTTGTTTGGTCGGTCGACCGGATGGTAGAATCGGGTGGAACAAACACCAGAACTTGAAGACCAACATCAATTAAGCCCCTAATTGGTAACTCAACTACAATCTCCTGTGATCTGGTAAAACCTAGTAAGTCTCATTTAGACAATTTTGAGGAAATCAAGGAAAACCGTTTTCCTACAGGATCAAGTTCCAGGAGACAAAAGGAATTTCGTGTTGCCTTTTTAGTTGGGCATGATGGAAGGTCTTTCAGTGCATAACATTTCATTTGGTTTGATGGCTTATTCAGGTTACATAATGACTTAGGGTTCTTTTTTATTGGTCAAAGTTATTTCAGTGGTTACGGTTTTCATCAACAAAAACCTTACTGAGACGGGTTTTATGCATTTTTATTTCATAATATGAAGGGATAATACCTAGTAAGTTCAGATTTGGGGCTAACTCAATTTTCATAAAAAAGTGACTTACTAGGTTTTACCAGATCACAGGAGAGTCATGTATGTGGACAAATATTTATCCTGCCGATGAGTTGATGATAAAAAATCGACATCTCCTAGAGATTCGAAAAGAACAGCGTTGAAATACATTTGTTGCCCTGGGCCTTAAGAAAGAACTAGCATATCCAATTATATAAAATCAATTGTTTCATTGATTTCTCCGATAGCTGTGCGAAAAAATCGAAGAGAGAACCGCATGATGAATGCTCGAGGAAACGGAATGGTAATAACTATAAACGTTTTCTGAATGTTAAAAGGTGATCTATGAAACTTTACGGTTGGTCGATAGTTCAAACGTAACAAACGGTGTAGTCATACCGGTATTTAGAAACTGGTTATGAAGATTGTTCAGTGAGCACAGGTGTTACTAGATGCTGGATGTGAATGCAGGAAACTATTCACCATCAGAATGGGAGGCAACTGAACACAAAGCAACCAAAATAGGGCTAGGTCCACAATTAAATTTTCTGTACACGTCCTGTACATCGACTGTACATACATTTTGCCAAATAATTCAAAAACTACATATAGGAGTTGATTCAAATTTTCACAGGCTCGATTGGCATTTGTTGTCAATATCATATTTGAGTTTCATTAAATTCCAATGATTCTATTTCTTTTTATTTGCAATTTTCTCAGACAATGTAAATATCATACGAAATCGCCGCCATTTCACTGCCCTGAAACCAGTATCCTTACACCCCTGCTGGGAACGGTAAATATCAGGCTAAAATAAAACGGGCCTAGTATGCTTTAGACTACTATATTCCGATCAAAAGGAGCCAATTCTGAATAACCTACCGCAAATTATATCTTTATAGCCCACATTTACATGTTACCGGGTGTTTTTATTACGCACTACCAGCTTGTCCCATGGTCCCACTGTACAGTTTTTCCTGGACCTAGCCCAATAGCCCGGATGTGCACGTGGAGGTCGTCTGTTAAGCGGTCCTAGAAAGTCACAAAATTTGTAAGTCATTGACATAAGGGGGTTTACACGATTCAACATGTTGAAAGCTGAAAGGTGTTGAACGTTGTTGAAACATGTTGAGCCGTCTAAACCCCTTTCAGCACCTTTCAACAGATCTTTCAACATGTTGCCAAAATAGCTTCATGTTCCTATTTCCGGCAACATGTTGAAAGCTGTTGCAAGGGGGTTTAGACGGTTGAACTGCTTTCAACAACGTTCAGCAACTTTCAACATTCAACAGCTTTCAACAGATGTTGAACCTTGTAAACCCCCCTTTAGCCATGGCCTCAACGTCGTTATCGATGACGTTGTAGCGTGCATGTCTTCTCTGTGACGTCAAATTCTATGACGTCCTAGGACCGCTGACTGGTGGTGGCCTCTAACGGCAGGAAAGTCTCCCATTGAGGGTTCGCGTGGCGAACATCAGACCATCAAACATCGATAATGAATATCTTCATCAGATTTCATAAATGAAAAGGTCCATGGACCATGTGCCCACCTGTTGCACATAATAGTGTAATGACAGAGGGAGGTACATATGAACAACCTGGGTCAAGTCATTCCCGAGTTACAGGACTTCGATGATTTGGGAGTTATGCCACCTGGCGGTCATATTGGATGTTCGATCGTGCCGAGACTTCACATTCACATAAAGGTAATTTAGAGGGAGCCACATAGCACATTTGAGCACCCTGGGTCAAGTAATTCCTGAGTTATAGCACTTTGATGATTTTCGGGTTATGCCACCTGGTGGCCATACTGGATGTCCAATCGGGCCGAAGCTTTACGTGCACATATAGATTATCTAGAGGGAGCCACATATCAAATCTGAGCACTCTGGGTCAAGTCATTCCTGAGTTATAGCACTTTGATGATTTTCGGGTTATGCCACCTGTTGGCCATATTGGACGTCAAATCAGGCCAAAATTTGACGTGCACCTAAAGGTCATCTAGAAGGAGGTACATATCAAGTTTGAGCACTCCGGGTCAAGCCGTCCTTGAGTTACAGCACGGATGATTTTCAGGTTACGCCACCTGGCGGCCATATTGGATGTCCGATCGCGCCGAAACTCGGTATTTTTGGAGGTACCCCTCTAATACACGTTTGTGCAAGATATGAAGTTGCTCAGTGAAATAATGGCGAACTGTGACAGGTTCGTTACTTTTATACAATTTTGAGCTCTGTGACCTTGAGAAGTAGGTCAAATCAAAAACCCGTTATATATGTTATGTATCCTAATTAGATACACCTATGATAAAAATTTGGAGATGATCCAGTTGTTAGTTCAGGAGTTATTGCACTTTTTGTGTTTTTTGTTTTGGCCATCTGGTGGCCAACCCAAGAATCGAATCGGACCGAAACTTAGTGTCATAGGTCATCTGACCTAGGGGTAGCAATGTACCAAGTTTCTGATCAATAGCCGCAGCGGTTACGAAACGTGCCCTGCTAACGGACGACGACGACGACGGACACCGCATGGCGACAAAAGCTCACAGGTGAGCTAAAAATAATATGCATTGAGAACAATCTATTGCGCAACAGAATTACCAAAGATGAAGAATCGTACTATTAGACGGAAAATGATAGACCTATTAGAAACAAAACAAGAAGACGAATTGTTGAACAGACTATAGTGGAGGTGAACAGACTATAGTCATAGTGTGAGGTGAATGCACACAGAAGAAATAGTTATTTTATGAATAATTCAAGTCATGGTTAAACAAGAGTACATCCCAGGTTACAATGGTTCCATTGATGGCTTATTATTACCAATTGATTCTCAATGTACTCCTTCTTGTTCAGAATAAAAACAGGACGCATACAGAATACTGGGAGCTCCGTATATACACTGTTCCTGTTATTATCAATACGATAAGTCAGCAATGAATTGAAGGCACTGAATCCACTTCTCAACGTGAAAGAGTACATAGCCTTTCTTCTCTCATCAGAAAGTACGGCGCGCTAATTGGCTTCCATTGATGGTTTGGGTATGTTAGAGGATGCGTTGTCTACAGTTGCGAGTATTTTGTTCATTGCGTTTTGTTCTGCGTATGTCGAGGTAGAAAGCGTGCTCAATGGCTGATATTCATAAAAGGTTGCGAGCAAATGCTTTTACTTCAAGTTTTGTAGTACGTTTATATTGGACCTCGCTGTGCAAATCTTAAGTAAAAGCATTTGCTAACTTTTATGAATAGGCCTACCAGCATGTGTTTCATATATCCCTACAATGGCTGATATTCATGAAAGTTAGCAAATGCTTTTACTTCCAGTTTTGAAGTACATTTACGTACATCTACATTGGATATTGCTGTGAAAATGTTAAGTAAAAGCATTTGCTAACTAATGGCTAGTATTCATAAAAGGTAGCAAATGCTTTTACTTAAGACTTGCACAGTGAGGTCCAATGTACTGCAAAACTTGTAGTAAAAGCATTTGCTCCCAACCTTGTTTGAGATCAGCGCGCAACAAGTTCATCAATCACACATGCCACCTCTGCCAACTTACCCCTTTGACACGGGTGAGGAGAGGTAGGCCCCGGGGGTAGGCCTATGGTAAAGAGACTCAGTAAAAGTCGCACGCAGCAGATAGCGGGATTTGAACCAGGGACCTCTTGACCGCTCGTCAGAGACCTTCGCCACCACCGCGGCAAGTGAAGCAAGTGTTTCGGATTATAGTCAGTAGTGGGGAGGTTTCGAAATCAAACGATAAACCAAAACTTTGCGACGTTATTTTTCATACTACACATTAACCAGACTTTGCATTGCATTTTCGGTACAACAATAAAGTTGTCGTTAACGTTTACGTTTATCGTTTGATTTCGAAACCTCTCTAGTTTCTTGATAGTAAGCGACGTCTACAGTGAAGCAAGTGTTTGAAAACACCGTTGGCAATCAATACACTATGGGCGTAACGCTGAGTGAAGTATTAGACGGTTTATGATCAACTAACGCAATGTTGGTGGCATTTTTAAAAATTTCAAGACAACAAACTCAATAAAGAATTGAAATAATGATAGCATTCAATTTAAAGTTAACAGTTATGTGATAAATACAACGCGAACTAAATTTGGTGGTTGAAATTCTATCTCTTGAGAGAACACAAAGCCTTTGGAAATTTTAAGTATTTTATGACTAAGGTGGATTTCAATGCACATGACTGATACTGCGCTTTAATGAAAGCTTCTCAAATTTGACCTTTGAAAAACATGGATTGATGCATATGATTACAAAAAAACACATCGCTTGAGGTGTTTTTAATTTCATGGCCGCGTGCTCGCCGTCGATGGCATTCAGAGGTATGACATGTGTTCATCATTTTGCCTCCCGGGTATGACGGTCAGCGGGTGGGTTGGGTTGCATCGTCAGCGAGCAGTGGATGAAAGATACAAGTGCCTGCAGCCTTGACTGACTCGACATGGAGGGGGGAGTTGGTATGACATGGGATACGAGAAACTTAAAGCCGCACTGTATTGAATTCAGAAAGTGCTTACGTCCTCCGACGTTAGTGTAGTGTAAAATGTACTATGGTCTGTGTGGATACATTGCAGCTCTGCCTGCTGTTTTTTCAATGTGTGCTGAAAACTAAGCATTGGATTTTTAAGTACGTATCATGCAAGCATTTTGGTGACCTTCACGAGGCTATGGCACCTCTCCCTGCAGTCTCCTAACACTTTGAAAATACCGTAAAATTCAATACTGGGAGGCTTTAAAAGAAAGACTCCATTCATTGTGTAAAATTTTGAATTTTTGAAATATCATTATACATTCAAATTCACTGATAACTGCAACATGTCATTTTTTTTAAATCAGCAAACTCATCATTTTAAGTATTTTTATTGCATCCAAAGGAAACCATTGCACAGCACATGTGATGTCATGTGTGCTCAGGCCATAGGACTAGGCAGTCACAGTATTAGCTCATTCACTAAAAAGGTCGTCAGCCTATTGACATTAGTGACATCACCGCTCATGGCAATAGTCTCCATGGATTGATAAAAGTTCAAAAGTTTACAATGAGTGACGTCTCCCTTTAAATCAACCTGATAACACCACCGGAAGTGTTGAATCATAAGCGATGAGCAAGCACGAAGCTAATGGAAATATTTTAGTGAGCAAGCACAGAACTGACTGAAGAGAGCAGGGCGCCTGTAATATGGCGGAATGTGACGTCATTGCCCATGGCACCAATCGATTCGGGACCCCGTTCGAATTATCCTTCTATCTCTCTTAGAATTCGAGATATATGTGGGAAAGGTGTCCAAAATGGCAACCAAAGTGGAATCCACGATGGCGGCTCTCAGGCCATTTTTCGGGCGGTCACGTGCCAGTAACTGACCAATCAGCGCGGGGTTACATTGTAAAGGTAGATCTTTAAAAACCCAGTTTTCTCCATTTTAATCATTAGATAATATCGAGTAAAAGGCACTTAAACATTCTGTTTGAAACAGAAATAATTAATTAAGAGAAAATAATTTTCAACTTTTGGGAAAGTTTGATAGTGACTGTATCATAAGCCTGTGTTCCAGTGGGTTACGTGTATTACTACGCCGATATGGCGTTGCTGCATTGAAATATCGTGCGAAATTACCCCTCATATTTTCAGAAATCCCAAACCCTAAAATTATCACGGTCAACCCACAACGAAAACTTTATGGTTTGAAGCATTATGCTAGGGGTACGATGTGTCCGAACGGTTCCTTCCAACGAAACTCTGGGACCAATCTACGAACACAGGCATCTCGCCATTTCTAATGGTAAATGCATTGGCCACGCATTACAGGTGCGTGACCGGGCCTTAGCTTCCCTACTAGTGGGGACACATGTCATCACCTATGGGGCCGTATGCACCAAACGAAGATAATCTTCAACTCGGGTTGAGCCACAACTTATCAATTGTTCAGGTTTACTATAGGGTATGATCTGACAATGGAAAAGTTGTGGCTAAACCTGAGTTGAAGATTATCTTTGCTTGGTGCATACGGCCCATGATGTGAAAGATTTGGACCAAGTTAACCTTGGACTGTACTCATTGGGTGAGGTCAGAATTCCGTGTATGTTATGTGTTATGTGTCAATGTTACAGGTCTGTTACAGATGTGTAACATTTACCACCAATTCTGACCTCCCGACAAACAGCCATGTAACATGGCTGTTAGTGTCACAGATCTGTTTAAATACATCTATTTTAACAGCTCCTGTTACAGGACATGTTAAGCCTAACAGAACTGTTACAGGCGTGTAACAGGCAGTGTTAGTTCAATCAAGGTGGACTGAAATGTGTTAAACCAAATTTCTTTATAACTTTGGTAATTCTTGATGAAAAAAGTAGCTGGATGAGTTGGTGAACCATTTTCATGTTAACAGGCTGCTAACCACAACCCCTTTTCAACAATGTTGAAGGGGCTGTGGTGAATGTTGAAATTGACGGATCTGTAACATTGACACATAACACATAACACACACGGAATTCTGACCTCACCCATTGGCTTCCATATAACAGATTAACACAGTCAATAATTATAGTAAAAGTAACAGATTAAATACCACACGACAAAAACCAAGGGTCACACGACACCACCCGAGAATGGCGGGTCACGCGAGAATGGCGGAATGTCGTGATTTGTACTGACTTCGATCTGTGCCGTGACCCTGACCATCTCCTGACAAGTGCGGAAATTAGAGGCATATCTTAGTGAAATATCCTGATTACTATTGAACCCAGTTCGACTTATTGATGGCAATAGTCAATCATACATATCGATTATCAATGCCGGTGGTCGGCTCTGGCAGCACCGATCTGCTGGGAGTGGGATCGAAAATCAAGAGCGAGAGATGTGGTGTCGGTGAAATATCAGCTTCTGGTTCCAATGCTCGATGAAAGGCTGTGATTCTTGCATAGATCTCCATGAGTGCCCTGCCTTGACGCCAGGGACGAGGAGTCAGGCTCAAAGCTGGCCAGGATTGATGGGTACTGTGTCACAGCACCAAATACGGTACCGTAGCTGATTGACCATCCTGGACGAAGTCACTGCCAGACGCGATCGTCATGCACTGTGGGCCGCAAATGCCTTCATGACATAAAGGAGTGATGGTCATGCTCATCGCTGATCCTATCCCGATTGGTTTAGGCGGAGTCCGAAAGGGGAGACATTCCAGGGGAGGAAGGACTAGGAATGGAAGTCCTCATACATTTACATGTACAAATGCCATGCATTGTCAACGGTCAGAGTTAGCGACATAATCCTTCAAAAAGGCGTAGGCCCGTATTCTAGAAGCCTCCTTAACTCTGTGGTCCACTTCAAGCTTTTGTATTCTGCCCCGCAAACAATAGCTAAAGGTAACCCTTAGAGTTAAGGAAGCTTCTAGAATACGGCTCACTTTTAAGCCTCCTTAACTCTGTGGTCCACTTTTTAAAGCTTTTGTATTCTGCCCTGCAAACAATAGCTAAAGGTAAACCTTAGAGTTAAGGAAGCTTCTAGAATACGGTCCACTTAAGCCTCCTTAACTCTAAGGTCCACTTTAAGCTTTTGTATTCTGCCCTGCAAACAATAGCTAGAGGTAAACCTTAGAGTTAAGCAAACTTTTAGAATACGGCTCTTAATCCAATAGGACAATTGCACCCGGCCTTTCTCCGCGTTCACTCTCACAGCAGGTTATCTTTTGTCTTGGCATGTAGGCTGTTGGTCAGTTTGCAGCAGAACAGACGATAATATGCCAAGCCAGCGATTTGGCGATCATATCACGTCCAGCCACATTCCTGGACAGTACTTCTCCCCTCCTTGCCCACACCATATCGTTCGTTAATATCCCTCTTCCCATTGTGCCCACATTCCCTTCTTCCCTATTCGTCATTTCACACATACCACTTTGAGATCGTAGACCGTATCTTCATCTCGCGGGTCCTCGCTCAAATCTCATCTCAGTTGTTTGCTCGTCTGTAACCTCACACGATAATCATACCAGTATTGGATCCGACCAGATTCAAACGTCGATAATTGCTTCTGCACTTTCTTATATTATTCAAAATCTTTCTCAGGATCATGGCATCTCATTTCACACCCGCTCTATCAAACAACCAGGGTGGGAGAAATCTTCTCTTGGATATTGATTTTCTTTCAAAATGATGTCAAATTTTAAATGGTCTGAAGTTGCTTTCACTTCCTCTCTTCCTGCCCCGATATTAAGCCTAAGCAAATTTTACATGATCTCAGTTAGTTCGACTGCTTCTCTTCCGACCCGACACTGAGCCTAAGCGCAGATTTGACCAAACTTTACGTGATCTACAGTAGTTCGACTTATCTCTTCTTGCCCCGACACTGAGTCTAAGCAGATATGAGCAATTTTTACGTGATCTACAGTTCGTTCTACTTCGTCTCTTCTTGCCCCGACACTGAGTCTAAGCAGATTTGAGCAGATTTACGTGATCTACAGTTTAGTTCAACTTCGTCTCTTCTTGCCCCGACACTGAGTCTATTAAAGGAGCTGGACGTCCAAGTTGTAAACACTCACTCACTGGTTCTCTATCCACACGACGCCTGCGGTGCTGCCACCTATTGTCGGTGGTATGTACTGACGTGAATATCGTAAGTGAGTTGCATCGGACCGGGAACCAGTCTAACGATCACGGGTGCTGCCACCTGCACGAAGGAATAAAACTAGTTTGCCGACCATGTTTGTAAACAAACCAGCTTGGTTACAACTTCGGCGTCTAACTCCTTTAAGCAGATTTGACCAAATTTTACGTGATCTACAGTACATGTAGTTCTACTTCATCTCTTCTTGCCCCGACACTGAGTCTAAGCAGATTTGAGCAAATTTACAAAATCTACAGTAAGTTTCAATGCGTCTTTCCTGCTCCGACATTAAAGCTAAGCAAATTTGACCAAGGTTTACATGATCTACAGTTAGTTCGACTGCGTCTCTTCCTCCTCCGACACTGAACCTAAGCAAATTTGACCAGCAAATCCATAACAAGCGGCAATCAGGTGGATATCGTGACGGCAAATTGGACACATGGCAAAATGGCATTTTAGTAGCTCGGTATGTTTCACATCATCATTCCTGGCTTAGAGTATACTTTATCGACATGTATTGACTTTTCGAAGACAGTGTAATTAATTTTCACTCGAGTGCCATCTGCTTCGTATTGCCAGGGGGCCTACCATATGAGGGGCAGGGTTCAACGACCCGGTGTAATGTTTTTCAGTGAGGCCCGTGTGTCAGTGTGACGTTACAATAGATTGACGGAATAAGCGGCGACTTGACAATGGGCGACACACAGAGAAACAGCAAGTCCGTTTCCCGTGTGTTCCGAACAATGGGAATCACACAGAAAAATGGCAACACTGATAAACGCTACACCAGTGTAGTGTTTTTCAGTGTGGCCATTTGTCTGTGTGACTCCCATTGTTTGGAACACACTGGGAAACAGACTCACTGTTTCTCTGTGTGTCGCTCATTGTCAAGTCGCGTCGGGAAAGCGTTCAACCAATCAGGGAGGTGGTAACACAGACCGAAACACCTACAGAAGAATCTGATTGGCGGAACGCCTGCACGACGCGTCGCGTAGGCGCCAGTCTGTCACCGCCTTTATTCCATCAATCTATTGCATATCACACTGGCACACGGCCACACTGAAAAACCGACCGGTCGTCCATCATTCGACAGTTTTGAACCAACCATTCTGCTTAATGCTTCGTGTAGAAATCGGCTAACCTCTTCCTACACTCTGCAACAAGCAGCCAGATTCCGTGTTCAACGCTTTGGGATTTTCTCTTGCGCCCAATCAGAAGCCTCGTTTCTTCAACGTTCACGGAAGAAAAAATATCAATGATGTCATTTCATCAAATTTTGATTGGTCAACGTCATTACGGGAACACGTCATGCACGTGGGTCGGTGCAAGCTTTGCCGTGATTGATTGCTGTTTTTGGGACCGGGGAAATCCGTTGAACACGGAATGTGGTTTGCTTGCGTGAAGGTCAAGGGAGGAGAAGCCGAGTCTTTACCTGAACTCAGTGAAGATAGAACCAACGGAGCATTGTGAATATCATGAACTGCCAGGCAGTTCATGAGTTTTCTGTCGCGGAGGGCAACTTGAGCCTTTCTTAAAAGTAGAAAGTTGTTGCTACTAACAATGGCCGTTCGACAATACAATTGTTCTCGCTGGATTGATGGATTGACGTGTCTGGAAATGTTAGACTTGCCAAGTTGCTGTAAACTGGGATTGCTGCATACACCATTGTAAAGACCCATTTCCACCTTTATCATGCAGTGTATGAAGCCTTTACTCATTGTTGGAATCAAGACAATAGGAAACCATGAGATTCTTGTCTTCATTGGCCAGTCGTCTAATAGCTTTTCCATTTGTCCTGGCTAATGGCGTGTCCTGTGGGGAACAAGCACTCAGCCTTGTCAGAGTGTCTACTATATGTGATATTCGATAATCAATAGAGACGGAAGAAGAGGATATATTGGCTGAATGGACGTGGCCTTTGTAAACAATCTTGTCCAACGTGCCGTTTGTGAAAGGATTGGCAAAAAATTTTGTTCATGAGACAAAATGATTGGCTTAAGAGTGGATTCACTTGGCATCTACTGTCTGTATTGTGTAAGAGAACATACATGTAACCACAATGGGGAGCGGTGTGGTGTAGTGGTTAGCGAGACGGACTTCTGATCAGAAGGTCCCGTGTTCGATTCCCAGTCCTGACCAAGAAAAAAAACACGTTCGCTTGTGACCTTGAGCAAGTCGCTTTGCCTCACTTGCTTCACCCCACCCAGGGGTAAAGGGGGTACCTGGCTGGTAGTGATGGTCTATGTGAATGTTAGTCCAAGAGTGCTAGTAATACTCCCCGGGGAGTGGAGAAAGTTAATTGGAATGAACAGACCTGTAGCTGGGGGTAATAATGTAAAGCGCATTGAGCAGGTCAACTGGAAGTGCGCTATATAAGAACTAACTAACTAACAATGGATCATCACGTGACCATGTACGGGGCATACATATACACGGAAATGGACTCGCCTTTCCTTTATTTTGTGGCATCCACTGCTCTTTTTCTGCGTAATGCTGTAGAGCATTAATCAGGCAGCATGAAACTGAAAACCGCATGAAAATCGAATCACCCATTTCCAGGTTATGGGAATTTAAAAATGCACACCCTGGCAACCATGTCAAGCAGCGGAGAACAGCACATTTTGATGTCATTGAATTTTTTAAACATATAAAAAATATTTTAATGTTTTTATTGTTTTTTTTACTCGAACCACTTTTCAGAGAAAAATATCATGAAATGCCTTTCATGTAACCTTTAAGCGGTCTAGTATCCACGTGCAATATTATTGCACAATATGAGGAATTAAAATGGGCAATATTATTGCCAATCTTTCTTCCATCCATTATGCCAGAAGCACATGACACCCATTTTGGGGCCCATATTGTGCAATGATATTGTACGTGGATGGACCGCTTTAGTTCCACCCCTAAACCCACAGGACAAAGGAAAGGTCGAGTCCAATACGAACAGTCATGCGCGGTAATCGCCAAAAGATGGCAGCAAAGTTCTAGCGGACCAACACAATAGAAAATTCTCCTGATTGGTGCTCAGTCAACCATGAATTGTTCCGTTAGGCATTGAACTAGACCATAGAGACACACATATTGGTCAACTGACTGACCGCTCCTATTCTTCGCTTTCCGTGGCTTTTGGAGGACAGGGCGACCTACAATGTGATCAAGGACACACCACCAGCAAATTTTGCTCTTTTATAATATGCCAACCAAGATCTTATCAATAATTTTCAAAGAAGGAATTCAATTGGGCCGTCATGTAACCTTTTGTCGAGCCAGTAAAACGTCGGTAGATGTATTTATCAACTGGTGCAGTGTTCCCTCAGCTGCTGTGTAAGCAAAAAGGCATGTCCCTCAAGGAGAAAGAAAGAGTCAGGCTTTCAGATGCCAATAATCAATGATTGATTCCTTGTTACATGGGAGAGAGTAACTTAGATTGCTATCACAGGCTTTCCTTCTTTGACCATGTATAAGGTTATGATGACCTAAGGAAATGGGTGCTTTGGCCAAAGTTGCCCAGAAAAAAGGGGGTGCTGATGTTTTGAGCAGAGGCAAACGACCCTAAAGACTCAATGACTCATGTCTTCAATCTAAAGGTATTGTGGACAATAGGGCCGTTTAGACGACAGGCAAAAACCCACATGCGATCCGATCAGAATCCGATTGTAGTTCAAAACGCTTGGGTGTAAACGCTACCCAATGCGGTCCAATGTGGATTTAAAATGGTCCCGAATCGGACCTCGTACGACCACATTCAAATCTCGTCTAAACGCAAATGAGACCCGATGCGGGTCGATCGGATCCAATCGGATTGAATCTGAATGTGGTTTTTTGGCTTGGCGTCTAAACGGCCCTATAGTATATGAAGTTATATCGTACAAAGAAAGAAATAGCACTTTCAGGTCCAGCAACCTTGTGGGGCTTGGACCTTATTCATTTCTTAATTGCTCACTCATCTTGTTTGCAGGGATATTTAGATCTACTTCAGGGACTCAGCTCAGTCTATTCTAGAGTCTTGTACTGTTAAGTGCCAGCCTGAAGAAGACCCCGGTTGGGGTCGAAAATTTGCAAAATCTGGAAGTTGACTTCCTGTATATTATGAAGTTATATCGGGTGATTAAAAAAAACGTTCTGAACTTTAAGGGTTGGAGAATTTCTTTGTAATCAACGTATGACATTGCCACTTGGTTGGGACCAAGAAACACACAATCTGAATTAATTCGCCAAATCTCATTCATCTAGCTGGCAAACTTCCTGTAAAACAAAAAGTATCGCACTGTCTGAAAAAGGCAATAGGCCTATCCAAAGTAAATTGAAAAAACGTCATTTAAAGAAGGAGATAGAGTGGCCCTCCATTTTGTTGAAAAACGGCCCTCACACGCTTTTTCCATGATGCTATACCTTAAATGTCATACGTTAAAGCGAATGGCTCGTGGGGTTTGTTGACAGTTGTTTGTTGACATGTCCTCAAATCAAGCGCCGTTTTGAGAAAAAGGCGAAAGAAGGATTTTAGTTTAATGGGAAATGCAATAGACAGCCAAACTTCGGAGGCGTATTCTGCAAAATCTTCCGCTTCGAAATCAATGTGAATAGTACAAAATGTACATTTTGACCGACTGAATTTGAAACTGTCATTAACCCATTTTAACAAATTTTTAATGGAACCTCGTCCCCGGGTGCACGTTCGCATATTTGCAAAGGTTTTGCCTATGACTGGCGCACGGCTTTGCCTGGAGACTAGGTTCACTCTCTATGGGAGGTACCACCAAAAATCAAAACAAACATCGCGAGCCATTCGCTTTAATTGTAAAGAACTTTATTAAACCATTGACGTTCGGAACGTTTTTTTTAATCACCCGATATATAGAGACGTCTGGCCGTGAAGAATAGCTGTGTTTATAGTCTACCCTTTCTCTCGTTGTAGCCGCTGAGGCAAATCGATGTCTGATAGCTTGTCTCCTAAGAGACAGCTCTATCTGTCCACCAGGCCTTTTTTATAGCCATCTCTTTCATATTATTGATGTTAAGAAGCAAGTAGCCATTGTAGCCTATCGAATAGATTACCAGCAACACATGTAATGGACGCTATGGTGGCTATTGTGCATCATCTCCTGGTCAGAAATGTCCAAGGGCAAAATAATGATGTTGTGGTTCACGGATAAAGGGAGGTTTAGAAATCAAACGATAAACTTAAACTTTACGACAATAGGGAGTGTAAGAAATCTAACGATAAACGTTAACTTTATGACAACGTTATTTTTTGTACCGAAAATGCAATATAATTAGTGAATGTGTAGTGTGAAAAATAACGTTGTCGTAAAGTTCCCGTGTATCGTTTGATTTCTTAACCTCCCTAGTGTTATTTTTCATACTACAGATTGCGCCTAACCAGATTTTACATGTTTTATATTGCATTTTCGGTCGTACAAAGATAACGTTGTCGTTAACGTTTACGTTTGTCGTTTGATTTCTAAACCGCCGTATGGAAAAACGACCGCGCAAAAAGTCGAGAGGTATTTATACCTAGTCCTTGTCAGGGGCTAAAATATGGGGGCGTTTCTTCTTTATCACAAACACTCTCGATGAGGTCATTTTTGTTCCCTGAAAACTAACAAGATACTAGTATTTACCCCTAAAGACATACACCATCGACTTCCGCACATGGTCATCCATCAAACAGTTGAAAAACATGCATCATGAAGTTACAGGCGAATACACCTTTCCGATAAGTCAGTTGCTTTCAGTGGATCGAAGATTTCTCTGTTTACGTCATGAAGAAATTGGTGAATTATGACGTCACGAATGAACGATCTGCGCCATGTTATTGGAAAGGTGTACACAGATGAAATGTCATCCTACCTGTCGGTTGTCTGTTGCTGAAGGTACAAAGAGTGCATTCTACGTGCACCTACTGCACATCATGGGCAGGGTGGTCATCCAACACGCTAAGAATCGATGTCCTCCGTGAATATATCGGGCCTAACGTTTATCGATGCATTATCCACAGCCAGATGTTCTGTTATCACATGTATTCCATTGTAAAGTGAAGGGTCGAAATCCACTCAAAACGAATTCGTTCAAAGATCGTCGTATGATCGTTTATGGTCAACAGAAAATCGAGACAAATAACAAACTACTTATAACGAATGCTTCCCCTCTCCTCCATGCACATCAAACATCGGCATGCACTCGCATATAGTGTGCATCTCTTGTACGTGGCCTGCCGTTGACACTGCGGTCGAATACATGGTCATGCACATCATGATATGTTGAAGGGTTCAGCACTAGGGCGGGGTTCGAATTCTCGCTGGCCGATAATTCCCTGGGAAAGTGGTAATGCTCCTTCCTGGAAAATACGAAAGAATTTCTTTTACCTATGGCAGGCCATGCAGACCTTGGTTAGTCGGTTTCGAGGGATTAATAGGGAGGTTTCGCAAGCGCCCGGTTAGGCCCTACGACGACGTTTATCTATTGTGTGGGTACACCCAAACAATAGATAAACGTCGTCGCATGGCCTAACCGGGCGCTTGCGAAACCTCCCTATTTTTGGTGTAACGGTTTACAGTATAGGCCTATATTTTTGTTAAAGGAGAAGTGAAGAATGGCGCGACATGGTCGAATAGCCCCGATTCATCTTTCACGGCGATCGTTTTACACGATATGCTACTTCAGGGCTCATTGAACCGACTCGCGTAAACTTTCATCATGGAAATTGAATGGTGGCGTCAATTTGTTGCCCTGCCATCAGTCATGTCAGTTGGAGAACACGAACGGCATTTGAGACTTTCATTCCTGTCCATAACGTATGTTTTTCATTCGCTGGAAGATGAGCTCATTCCAATATTTCGTCGAAATAAAAACCTGTAGTTCACAAGACTCGTGACTGTGGTGTAACAGCCTGTAACTACATGTAGACATGAAGCAAATAATGATGCTGACGTGCGCAGAAGGTTTTCGGCACGCAAACACCGATCTTATTCTCCTGATTGAACATTAGGGTCTCCGCCATCGGGTGAAACCATAATCTTCGCTCAGACCACGTCATGTGATGGTTATTGGAGAAATACTAAAGCGTATCGGCGGCTAAATCATGGCGGTAGGAAGCCAGAAATAATTGGGCATCGGATCCCATGGTAATCAAGCAATCACAAATGTATCATATCACCAACGTTATATGACTACCTCAGGATGCTGGAGGGCGGGATAATGCTGCCAAACCAACTCTTAATTAGCGGTCTTTCATTCAGACAGGCTATTCCTTCAGACGGCAGTCAGGTCCAGTTCTCTGCTCAGACGAGCAATTAGACCATCAGATTGGTCACCCCAAGTGGCCAATGTCGTCATTCCTAAACCTTATTTGTGATTCGGTATATATACGGCTCCCTGTCGATCAACCCAGGGTCGTTCTGTCAGGCCCACGTCCTCCCAGTGGGTACCTGTGACGTATCGTCTGGACGCCATTAAAATAAACATTCTCGTGAGATCTCGCGAGATCTCTCTTTGCATCGTGTCACAACAGACCGAGATTCGACGGTGAGGTCAGTGGCTAGGCACTATACTCACCACAGGCCTATCCTTGTCATCTTCAATTTAGTCTCAATGAACTATAAAGGGAGTAAGAAATAAAAGTGGAACTCAAAATAATAAGTGGGAAATTTTGAATTTTTTTTGCAAATTTTTTAATTTTTCATCAGATTGGGAACGAATTTTTTCCTATTTTGAGAATTCTTGAAGATAATGTATCACGACTTCATTGTTTACATTCAATGTTTGTAAACATTGATGTTTACATTATGTTAATTTGGACTCTTGGGACATGCCAACCCACCAAACTGAATATTTTCGGTGTCAAAAGAATTTCTAGAGCATGCCACCAACAAATTACTCATAAGACGCAGAAGACTGGACACAAACAAACAAAATGTAAATAAACAATGATTTTCGTGGCCCGCGAAAATACCTGTGATACATCATTATCTTTCAAATGACATGACATTTTGTCTGATTTTTCGGCCGATATTTCTCAAAATGGAAAAAAATTTACCCCAATGGCATGACAATGGAAAAGTTTTGGCTCAACCTGAGTTCAAGATAATCTTCGTTTGGTGCATACGGCCCTCAGAGAGATAAACCGTCGAATATGAGGATGAAATCTCCAGCCTCCCCTGTTGCATATCCCTGTCTAGAACTACACCAGAATGTTGACTTTGTTGACGTTTTCAGACCCATCGAGCTGTCATCGACTTTCCCCGAGGAGTTTATCGCTGAGACATCGAGTTTTGGTTAAAGTAATTGATATGAATAGATTTCCAATGGATGGTGGTCGAGAGAGGGGAGAAAGTTTGATGATTTCCCGGGGTTCAGACCTGAGTGACGTCATCAGACCAAACACCACGGTACGCACGGTACCTTTGTTATTAAACTAGTACCGGTATCTTAGTCATCACCGAAATGATTGAAAGGGGAATCAGTTATGGACTCTGACCATTATTTGATTGTCTAAGGACAATTTTTATAAAGGGGTAAGAAATAAAAGTGGAAAATAAGAAGTGGGAAATTGTGGAATTTTTTAGCGAATTTTTCAATTTCTCAAATTGGGGCAAACCTGAACAATTGAAAAGTTGTGGCTCAACCTGAGTTGAAGATAATCTTCGTTTGGTGCATACGGCCCTGAGAGTTTAAGTGTCAGGGTTGGTAAGCCTATATTTCGTAACAAAAGTAAAAGCTGTTATTCAGATGAGCTGGGGCTGCTATTGTTGAACCCTTTTACCTAGACTCCTCGAGGGGTAAATAGTGCGGAATGATTAAATCAGAAAACTGATAAAACAAAAGGCTGTTATTGAAAATATACAATATCAACGGATAAATCATGTTAGTCAGTTCAATTTCATCATTTTATCGATGCTTTATCCCCATGGCGAGACGGCAGGATTTACTAGTATATCTATAAATTCTTCAATATAAAAGACTCCGTATCGTTTTTCAAATATTATATAAAATTGGTTACATTCGCTATTGATCTTAAAATAAAACCCACAAATCTTTTTTATTCATTCAAAGCACTTTTTTATACAATAACATTTCAACAGACGAAACTGAAAATAGACCCTCCAACCCTTTTCCTTTATTTATGAAGGGCAACCGAACCCGAGGGCTTTATTCGATAGGGTTGTAAACCAATCGATGGGGGTTCGGTTTCACTATAACTATCTGGATGCCGTATCAAATATCGGTTTTGACTTTACTAAATATGGTTCTTAAGCCGATCTGTATGTCAAGGTAAGGACGACGACAGAACACATCACAGTGATGTAGTGATTGGGGAGCGTGACTCGTGAGCAGAAGGTCGTGGGCGCGAATCCTGCTATAGCGTGGGATCATAAAGGAATCAAACATAAAGGTTCAACTTACAAGTCATCTGCGTACACGTACATTTGAATAGGCTAACGTACATTTGCACGTGGAACACTAACTGTGCTGAAAATAGCCCTGTTATCCTCAGAAATGGAATTCAAGGCATCAAGTTGACAGATTCATGTACCCCACTGCCATAGAAAAAGTTGAATCCCCTGCCTATGACGTAACACCAAATTTCAGGAGGTGAGAGACATCTGGTGGCAACACATGAAGTGTATCCCCCAGTTACCTCATCGTTCGCAGTTAAATCTTCATGTTTGATTCCTTTATGGTGGGATACTACACTTCATTCCACATCCGATTGGCGCGAGGTTTTCAGCCGATATCTCCGCAATCGGCTGGGTCAAAATGGACATACCATACATCAATCGATTTGTCTTTTTTGTCGCTACAGGCATCATCGCTGCCATTTTCCCTAAAAATCTGACATAAAGAAGTTTTTTTCAGCAATCACAGTTCGTGATTTCAGACGAAGCGGCGGCCATTTTGAAATGACGCAATGCATTGCGCACGTGTAAACTGCACTGAACATCGCGGCAAATGAAGTGGGTTTTGAGAAAGGGATCCGTTGTGTCGGACGTACGCGAAAAATGAAGATAGCAGAAAGATACCGACAAGAAAGATAAGATGATTGATGTATTTTTTGTGAAATTTGACCCAGCCGTTGCGGAGATATCGTTAACCAACCTCGCGCCATTCAGATGTGGAATGAAGAGTAGGTAAGATTCTTCGCCTTATCAGCTCACCACGACTGAAAGGTCAGTTTGTGGGATGAGGGTACGGAGGTGGGTGGTGGTGGTGGTTGGGTGGTTGGTAATAATTGAGAGGAGATATTGGTACAAAGATCCGATATTAAACGTCGTGTATGCTGGTCTCCGTCTTTACCGCCGGTTGGCCATCCTCCGCCGTCGACACTGCTCAGTTAACGTGATTTTTATTTCGTTGCACTTTTCCGGGTACTTGGCAATTCGATCAAACTCCTTGACCAAGTAAACATTAAAAGCTATTCGTAAAAACAGGGCACCCGCTGTCTGGGAGTGGAATAACCAATGCATGCAGCCGTGTAATGTCCAATGATCTCACATTGAAATCGGTCTTCACCGAGATGCATCCACTGATAGTTGATGTTTGGGTTGTCGGCCAAAAATGTTTCCATTCTACACAATGCGTGACTAAACTATTCGTTGCGTGGTGTCGATAGTGGCTTCGACAGCGAGTGGAAGAATTTTTGTTCTCCATGCAGACTGAAGTGCATGTACAGTTCGCAAATCTGGTAGTAACTCTGGTCTAAAGAGCCTTGGTCAAATCCGATCTTTCTTACCTACAGCACTTTAATAAAGGGAGACTCCACTCATTGGGTGAAATTTTGAATTTCTGAAATATCGTTAATACATTCAAATTCATTGATATCTGCAACACGTCATATTTTTTTAAATCAGCAAACTGATCATTTTAAGTATTTTAATTGGATCCCACGGGGACCATTGCATAGCATACATGATGTCATGTATGCTCAAATGCATATTTATGAAGGTACAACCAATAGGCCCAGGCAGTCACAGTATGAGTATTAGCTCATTCACTACATAGGTCGTCAGCCTAATATTGACACTAGTGACATCACAATTCATGGCAATAGTCTCCATGGATTGATAAAAATTCAAACGTTTTCAATGAGTGGAGTCTCCCTTTAACTACCTTTCGGACTCGAAGAGTCCATCAGACCTGAGTTTACGTCGAGGCACACGCGACACGAACACGCGCAGGCGAACAAAGGCTTCATGGGGATGAATCCTTTGTGAAGCCATTGTTCGCCTGCGTGTTCGTGTCGCGTGTGCCTCGATGTAAACTCGGCCTCATAGACGAGAACTCTAGATCCATTTTTATACTGGACGCACGATGTTGTGATTCAGCTGGTAACTTCTACATACCAACAGAAACCAACACAGTGCGAGTCAAGCCAAACATTATGGAAAGAATCGATGTCCCTAATGTTTCACTTGACGCGATGGCCCCACAGACAATCGGAGAATCTTCTTTAAGGTCAATACAACATAAACGACAGCTATTTTACAATGAATGTCTCCACTGGGAACGTTCGAGGTTAGTTATGAACATTACAGACATTGTATGGAAACATATGGATACATATAAAGATACTTAGGCACGCGTTCTGTATCATTCCTGCCAGTTTTAAGGCTTGTGTGCACATGTGCGTTTTACGCTGCGTGATGCGTTAAATCTTTTGATATTTTCCGCCGCTCTGCTTCCAAACAATGGGCGAATTGTCATAACGCAGCGTAAAACGCATATGTGGACCCAGACCTAAAGGGCCGTATGCACCAAACGAAGATTATCTTGAACTCGGGTTAAGCCACAACTTTCCATTGTCACATCATGATCTGAAAACTTGAACAATTGAAAAGTTGTGGCTCAACCTGAGTTCAAGATAATCTTCGCTTGGTGCATACGGCTCAAAGTGTCAAGTGTCAATAACAGCCACTTACTTTTGTCATTAAAACGTGGGTCCCTTGAAATTGACTTGTAAACACAGGGTACGGTCTTTCGGTAGCGAATGAATTTTACGCTTATCGGAAGTAAAAGATGTCACGCTGGGGAATCAGTACTGCGCGAAGCCGTGCAATCGCCGTATTCCGAGTCCGGGTTTTCCAAACCTCCGTGTCAAAATGGCTGACTCGGAAGAAAATGAACAGGACAGGCTACAAAAATCGAACACAGGAGATAGAAATGTCATCGAATCTGAGTAAGTAAGGCGTACAGTCGGATCTCAGTGGTCTACTGCAGCTCTCTGAGAAATTTGGTGTTGTAACTCATTTTCGTTAGCGAGTTTGAGCTGTAAAACCGGCGCGGTGTCATTGCTGAAAAAATTGCACCGACGTCCCCCGTCCACGTCATGACCGTGTGGCGTGTAGGCCTACCTACATCCCGTAGCTATATATCATGATGATGCAGCCTATGAGTATTACAACAGTAACAAGTCTACAGCCTGTTAGGCCTACGGTACACGTGGTACGAGAGTTCTTGCATGAAAAGACCGTGGTCTCGACTAGGCCTACGGTCGACGCCGGTGCCATTTTTTCAGCAATGACACCGCGCTGGTTTTACAGCTCAAACTCGTTAACGAAAATGAGTTACAACACCAAATTTCTCAGAGAGCTGCAGTAGACCACTGAGATCCGACTGTACGCCTTACTTATTCAGATTCGATGACATTTCTATCTCCTGTGTTCGATTTTTGTAGCCTGTCCTGTTCATTTTCTTCCGAGTCAGCCATTTGGAAAACCCGGACTCGGAATACGGCGATTGCACGGCTTCACGCAGTACTGATTCCCCAGCGTGGATGTATGGCTGGAATAACAACCATCGGCTGTACTAGAGCATCAAAGATTAACTTGACAACAAAATCGCTTGAAAACCATCTTGTCCAAACAAGACTATCGACTGCGTCTTTAGCCTTTTTCCGAATCATGTCATCTTTTGCGTTATTGCATAAATTATAAATGAATCTGACCCCTACTTGACACCGCCTCCGAGCCAATCACAACTCGTGAAGCAACTCGCCGTTCGGCACTTTCTCTTCTCTTCACGCACGCATTTGTAACACGGATTTTGATTGGCACGTCGATTTGCCATCGCACACCGATGATTGGCTGAGGCTCTGAACTCCTCAGAAGCGGGAAATGCGATGGATTCAAACCAGGCTAGATGGTCGTGAGGCCAGATAGACTGGTGAGAATCACATGTTGAAAACAGGATCCTCCTTACGGTGGCCCATACATGCCATGCATATATTTTTATCCGCATTACAAAATTCTGAACATTATTGTATTTTTTCTTACATTTCCACCCGGGTGGAAAACATTTCCACCCGGGTGTAAAACATTTTCACCCAGGTGGAAAACATTTTCACCCGGGTGGAAAACATTCTCACCCGGGTGGAAAACATTTCCACCCAGGTGTAAAACATTTCCACCCAGGTGTAAAACATTTCCACCCGGGTGGAAAAATTTTCACCCGGGTGGAAAACAATGTTTTCCGCCCGGGTG
>NMRB01001896.1:39465-51045 GCA_002633025.1 Notospermus geniculatus | reverse complement strand
CATACACTTAGAATTTTCAAGGTTGCTCCAGACCAAGCTTGAAGTTGCAAGGAGCAGAACGCTTTGCCCTGGCAACGTTTATTCAGTTTGTTGAAAGGAAGAGAAAGACTTATTATATGTAGAAATTCATGTCGTCAGGCGGTTTTGCGGGAGTGGGGGTGTCTGGCCCCCTCCCGGATGACCCCCCCCCCTGAAAAATTTAGAAAATTAGAAGCTCTGAGATGCGATTTAGTCCATTTCCTGCAATCTGAGACACAAATAGGCCCAATAATAACACGCAATGACACATGACATGACATGACCTGACATAATGACACGACATAACATGACATGACATCACATAATGACGTGACATGACATGACATCACATAATGACGTGACATGACATGACATGACATGGCATGGCATGGCATGGCATGACATGACATGACATGACATGGCATGACATGACATGACATGACATGGCATGACATGACATGACATGACATGACATGGCACGACATGGCATGCATGACTTCACATGACATAACGGCATGACATGACACGACAAAATGACACATAATAATGATCTTTTATCCCATTTGATTTTGCTGGAAAAAAATTTTTGGCAAAATTTACCGGGGGGGGGGGCATTTGCCCCCTGTCCCTATGCTAGCTAAGGGCCTGAGACAGCCCGTATTCTCAATAACAAAAGGATATCTCTTACCAAATAACTTGTTACAAGCCTACCATCACTTATAACCAAACTTATGCAACACTTTAAAACCTGATTGTCCTGAAGGAGTCGAGCATTTGCTTGAGACTTGCAAGTCAAGCACCTCAAGCAAATGCTATTTTTTATGAATATGATACTAAGTATAAGTCACATGCTTCTGCTTAATTCTTGGTGAGACAGCAGATGCTAGCAAGCAGATGCTTCTAAGCACTTGCTAGTTTTTATGAATATCAGCCATTGCTTTTGGGCAAGGTAGGCCTACTAAAGTATCTAATGATTCCCCACAGTTCGCAGCATGAGCCTCAGTGGCCGAGTGGTCTGGGTTGCTGGTTATCAAACGGAAGGCCGCGGGTTCGAGCCCCGTCATGACAGTTCTTCTTTATTTTCTTTTAGTTCTTCTTTTCTTTTTGTTCTTCCTTCACCTCCTTATTCTTCTTTTCGTCTTTTTATCGATATCGTGTATCGATATCGTGATATCGATCCGTGTGACTGTCGGAAAACAGGGAACTGCGTAATTCAATTATTGAATTTAAATTCAATTCTTGAGCCAAATTTTTTTTCCAAAAAATTAGGGCCTAGCCCTACTAGGCCTAGCCTAGGCCTATGAAAAATATTTTATCATCAGACAGCAGAGGCCAATGGGATCACTGGACCCCGTCAAAGGAAAAAAAATTGCCCAGGCTAAAATATCATTTTAGATCTGCCGCCCACAGTCGCACTGTCCGAGTTACGGTGCAGAAATTATACATCACCGTCACGGTACGAACAAGAAAAGGACATCGGAGCGATGTCAATGGTTTCCGATGAGAAGTTTACTACTCTAGAGCTAGTTATCTGTGACCTTGACCTCTGACCTATCAGTCTCCACGCACTATTCCCACCGTGACGGTGTAAATAAGAGCTATTCCTGCACTATTCACACCGTCACGGTACGAATAAGAACCGGCGGCGCACTATTCACACCGTCACGGTACGAATAAGATCTGGTTTGGCGTTATTTGCACCGTCACGGTACGAATAGCCCCGGCCTTTTGTAAAATGGTTTTCCCAGTTCTTGCCATTCGTTCCAGGCACTCAAGGCACAGGGTTTTAGCATTACCCAGTCGTGAATATTTATTAGCCTCTCAACCACAAAAGGAGCGACTGACATGGAGTAATAGGTCCCTTGAATTGTGTCTCTCACAATAGGCCAACTTGTTGACTGACATACCGGTGTAAGTTGCACTGGGTAATCGTGGTCAACTCCCATTGATGCAGGCCTTGTGACAGTCATAAACACCTGCGTAACCTGTTATTGGGATCAACATAAATGTTTGAATAGGCCCCGGTTTGAACAGGCCTTCAATGGACTTAGGGCACGTGATCGGGGTATTGATAAAATGTGGCTTGGAGTCAACTGGAATTGCGGGGATTTTATTCCACAGAAAAATCATCATAACTCGTCACAAAGTTGCTCAATTTTGAATTTAAAAAAATTGTATTGTCCAGAAACAGACTGGCTTCAAAACAGTGCCAGTTTCAACCCGAACAAGTGAGTATTAAAAAAAACATGGTATTTTGGCCAAATTTCAAACTTTTGCCAAAAACACAGTTGTGTAATGATTTCAAGTTTTATGGTCTTAAAAGGTGTCCTAGTGGCCCTAGATTATGCGTATGAAAAGAAAACGTGGCTATGAAAAATATTCATGGAGATATGCCGGAAAATTAGCTGGGCATTTATTTTTGACTAAGGGTGTACGTTCTCCAGCTGCTTTACAATATATGTACACTAGCATGATATTATGCACATATTCAGAGGATACATGTGGCCAGAGGGTGGCATTTTGCTGGGCGTCTGCCAATCTCGTACCCAGAGATTAGTTACGCTCGGCCGAGGTTGATGGTCGCTACACTAATCTCTGGAGACGGCTACGCCCTAGCGGTGGCTTCGGGAACCAAAATGCAATGGCAAGTGCGTTACACACGGCGCATCCCGCTTCACTCCAAGTTTATACAGTGCGCCATGTATTGCTGTGGATTTTCCTCGATAAGTACAACAGATCCCTCGGAAAAACCTTCTAAGGACATTTTTGTGTGTAACATTTTATACTCAAGTCATCTCAAGTCATTTCAGTGCATTTGTGGTTAAAATTCGCTCTAAAACTGCACGATACCAAAAATCACAGCTAAGGCGTGATTTGGCTAGCCGTCTCCAGAGATTAGTGTAGCGACCATCAACCTCGGCCCGAGCGTAACGAATCTCTGGGTACGAGATTGGGCGTCTGCATGGGGGGACCAGGCTAGTGGGCATTGTAAATCATTGGAAGTTTCTTCATGCATTTTATTCCCCATGGGGTAAAAAAATATAATGGCACTCACTTAAGGACCACCCCCATGTCATTCTCAACACTTCCTGTGAAAATGGTGCCATTTCGATCAGTGAACCACGGAGGAGTTAGCGGTCGAAACAACTTAAAGTGCCACCGTCAATTATAATATAGATGTACACTCATGGCCCAAAATAAATGGACAGCAGTTTTTCTTGAATATCTCCAAACCAATGGGGTAGAGAAATTTGGTCCCAACATATACGTATAGTAGCAAATTTTCCTGGCTATCTAATGGTATCAGCGTCGAAAACTTCCGCTGAAAGCCGCACTTGACAGGAGGAATTTTGTAAAGGCATGTTTTTTGCTACTTTTTTATTTGCATGATTTCATTCAAAAATTTTGTATCACTGTGTTCTACTCATCGAGGCTTTTCATAACATTCTATAATTTCCACTATTCTGTATAGAAATGTGATTTTGAGACCAAATTTCTCTACCCCATTTGGTTTGGAGATATTCAAGAAAAATTGCTGTCCATTTATTTTTGGCCATGAGTGTACATGAACTATTCCAACAACTGAGCATTGCCTCGTTTTATCCCAGGATAAAAAAAATATGAATCGGAGTTTGATCAGAATCCTACTCCGAATCTCAGAAGATTGGCTACTATTTTCCAGAAGTATTACGTATTAAAGCCAGACACTATAGACAGATGGGTTATAATCGACGAGCATAATCGACCACCCGCTGTTTCGAATCTGGGGCAACCAGGTGTGAAGGGAAAGAATGTCCTAGGAAACACTGTTGGGGGAACAAAAGGGCATATTGTTACATTCTAATCTCTGACGATTGGTTTCTATATGCATGCCGCTTAATCCGTCATTCAACAATAGAAGTGGACACTTTTTACAGGGGGACACTATTTACTGCTACACCGGCGTAGTAGTACTGTGTGTTTGGCTGCGCAAGACTACACACAGCATTGGGGATTCCCCAAGGGGATTCCCAAAACCTCGATGCAGGATAATGCTATAATATGTGGTTCTATGGTTCTATACACTACGCACGCCTGTAGATGAGGTTGCACTATATTTCGGCCGAACTGGGGAGTGAGTAGCGGTGCATAGTGTGCGGCTTTAAACTCCTTGGTTGACATCACAAAGACGTTGGTCAATATTGACTGTCACTCACTTATTCATTTCGAAGACGAGACTAGAAACTATCAAGAGTTCATTTCATACAGAATGAAATTCCTTACGCATATTGGATTGATCTGTTTTGAGAACACGAAGATAACGATGACGATCAAAGGTTGATATTAACTTTATTAGCAGTAAATCCAAAGGTACAAAAGGCACAAAATTGACACACAAAATGATAATAAACAAGAAGTCAATCTCCAGAATTCACGAATTTTCGACCCCAACCGGGGTCTTTTTCAAGTGGAACTTTACAATCTGTCTATTCTAGAGTTTCAGATTGTAAAGTTCCACTTGAAAAAGACCCCGGTTGGGTCGAAAATTCGTGAATTCTGGAGATTGACTTCTTGTTTATTAGATTATTAGATTTGTAGCAGTAAATGTTAGATTTTTGGCAAGATTTGCGACTAGGAGGCGGCTTCAGTTACATGTATGAGGGTATGCACGTGATGTCACTTCCTGTTTAGCCTCAGTTTATGCCGCCAAATTGGACGGAAGGTTTATTAGAAACTATACCCTGATAGCAAGGACACGTGGAAATTACGTGAAAAAAACGTGAATGCCTGACGTGGAAATCACGTCTAAAAAGACGTACTTCCAACGTTGATCTGCTCATGGGAATCACGTGGTTAGCACGTCGTTTCTCCACGTGAATATAACATGAATAAGACGTCTTTCCAACGTGACACGTTTCTGCAATTCAATCATATGACGTCGTTTCCACGTGATTTCCACCTGTTTATCAACCAGTTTCCATTGCATTTTCGACTAGTTGTGATGTCGGCTTTCAACCAGTTTTCAACCAGTAACTTTTTTTCAGATTTTAACCTTTAAGTTGGATACTTGCAACTGCCCATACATGTAGTATGGCAGGAGGAGTATTCCTGATGATCAAAAAACCCTGATCAGGGGACTCTGTTAGGCCGAGTCGGCCGCAACAGTGAAGTTGCTACACCATATTGAGAGTTGATGACGAAGCTTGCATTGAAATTTCTTGAAAACTTATGTGGTGTAGGTCACGCATCGTTTCCTAATATTTTAACACTGATGAAAATTATAAGGATAGTTTATGGTACCAACTAATGCCATTACAATGTTGGTATTAGTTGTCCCAATGCTTTAATATACCACATTTTTCATTGCGTTGATTAATTATTAGGATTTGTATTAAACAATATTTGACGTCTTTCCCACGTGATTTCTACGTCTTGTATAAAAAATGTTTTTTGGGGGGTTTTAATGGGTTTTTTATTTTGTTCATTGTTATACTTGTATTGCAACATTAACATTATTATTAATATTATTAGCATTCACAAAAACATTGACTTTCTGAAACTTGTCTTTTATGACACGTAATATTGATGTGATCATTTAACGTATTTCCAACCACTTGGGTGGTCGTTTAAAACTGGTTGAAAACATGACGTGACTAAAACGTGACAACTCGTTTTCACACAAGAGGGGCATAAAAACGTCGAATAATCACGTGAAAAACACGTTGAAAACTTGTCGTGAAAAAACGTGTGACGAGTTTGACCAGTTATAACCAGATTGCCACGTCTTTTAGACGTCATCATGCTGTCAGGGATACTATTAAAAGTCAATAGAGAGCTTCTGCAAGCGCCCGGTTAGGCCATACGACTACGTTTATCTATTGTTTGGGTGCACTCACACAATAGATAAACGTCGTCGTAGAGCCTAACCGGGCGCTTGCAGAAGCTCACTAACGATACCAGTGTTGACTACTCCCAAAATCATTCCAACTTCCTGGTATGTGTAGGCCTACTGGAGAATAAAACCACATCTTATCCCAAAATTTTGCATTTAATACATGTACATGTACTTGTTTATCAGCCATGAAAATTAGCATTTCACACCTTTTCTAATACATTTGTTATGTAAAGTTCCCTCCAGACAAATCGCTAATTACGCATGAATGTCGATGCAAGGATTATGACGTAGGTGCATAGCCTCTATTCATCGTATCCATCACGTAGGCCCAGGCCTACATGACGTTGTGACGTTGCGCGTTTTTGCTCACCAGCTTCTTCAGCAAAGCAATGAATTTTGCCCACCAGCCTTGCGTCATAAAGGGGGGTTTACACGGTTCAACATCTGTTGAAAGCTGTTGAATGTTGAACGCTGTTGAACGTTGTTGAAAGCTGTTGAACCGTGTAAACCCCCTTTCAACACCTTTCAACACGGCCTTTCAACAACGTTCAACAGCGTTCAACAGGTTTTCAGAAATAGGAACATGTTCCTATTTTTGAAACTTGTTGAAAGCTGTTGAAAGACCTGTTGAAACGTATTGAAAGGGGGTTTAGACGGTTCAACAGCTTTCAACAACTTCTGACGTCTTTTGACGTTCAACAGCGTTCAACATGTTGAACCGTGTAAACCCCCCTTTACGGCGACGTCAGCAATGGCGGACACTGTCGGAGTTACGTCATGGATACGATGAATCATAGGCCTAATGGTTTTAAGTAACAACAACATGATTGTCAGTGGAAGGCAAAATCTCAAGTTTGCAGCCTTGCGCACATCCAGGATTCTCACGCTCGCCACCTCGAATTTGAAAGTTCTCCATGTGTTAGAATCGGCGTCATGACGTAAAGACGTAACTGCAACAATGCCGTGACGTCAAATGGAGTGCAACGTCATGACGTTACAACCGTGACGTCAAATAGAGTGCAATGCCAATGGCATGTTTCCAAAAAGAGGCTGATTGTGCAACAAAGCCGGATATGCGCCGATTGCATTCGACAACTTGAAACTTTCCGATATTTGACGTGTCGGCAATTGAATCTTTGGTGCCCCCTCTGATTACGTCAGAAGTCGGGTGTGTTTCAAAATTGGTCACCCAAGAAAATGGGGCAAAATTTAACTTTGAAATGATCACAAAGATTTGTGCCGCTGATTTTCCAAAAATCAAATGTAGTATTTGATAATATACATGTAGACCTTTATCTATTAGTCTCTCCATCTGGGATGTACAGTGTCCACTCATTTGAAGGAGGGTATCAAAAAATATTGAGCTTACCAGCAAAATCTATCGTTCCGTCCGACACCAAAACTACTTTCTGCTGTCAGACTTTAAAGGGTTAATAGATCGATTAGTTTCCAGTGCCATAATTTAGAGTTCCATGATACCTACATGGATCTGACATGAATATTGTAGAGTTCAAGAAACAGCCTTTCACCAGTAGACAAAGTAGACGCTGGCACTGGCACTGGCATGATATTATGGTGAGAAATCATGAAAAAATGTACATTTATGTTACAGTTATTATTTTGGAAGATAATAGGACCAACCAATTTAACATGGATCAAGTATGTTGAAAAATTAAGAAAACGGTGTTACGTTTTTTTTAATTAGTCCAGTCGCCGCCCAGCCGTGATTCTGGTCTGCAGCGTACTCCCTCACGGTACAGTCTGGTTCAACCTAGAGGCGGACGATTGGAATGCAGTTTGTGGTTAGATTGTGGCAGGAGTGACATAATTGCGGTTACATGTTACGGCGTAATGAATCAGATGACTGTGCCTAATAATAAACATGTGGTTTTCATTACATAAGGGTCACACGTAAATAAAATCTTGTGGTCAAAATTAAATGTTCCATTTCCTCACTTGGCATTCCAATGGTCCGCCTCTAGGTTGAACCACACTTTAACGTAATTGTGAAGCCTTGATTTTAGTTCTGCTTCTGAAATATATATTTTCTGAAATATATATTTCTAATGCAAAATCTCAGTGTATTTATGTCAATCATAATGTATTGTCTCATTTAGCGATTGTAAGAAGGTGACCTTGCAAAAAAAGGCCCCTCATCTAGCAGAGATCCCCCATATTAAAGCGAATGGCTCGCGGGGTTTGTTGACAGTTGTTTGTTGACATGTCCTCAAATCAAGCGTCGTTTTGAGAAAAAGGCGAAAGAAGGATTTTAGTTTAATGGGAAATGCATTATACAGCCAAACTTCGGAGGCGTATTCTGCAAAATCTACCGCTTCGAAATCAATGTGAATAGTACAAAATGTACATTTTGACCGACTGAATTTGAAACTGTCATTAACCCATTTTAACAAATTTTAATGGAACCTCGTCCCCAGGTGCACGTTCGCATATCTGCACAGGTTTTGCCTATGACTGGAGCACGGCTTTGCCTGGAGACTAGGTTCACTCTCTATGGGAGGTACCACCAAAAATCAAAACAAACCCCGCGAGCCATTCGCTTTAAGTGAAGTCACCAACGTTGATGGTGTTGAGATGGTCCCTGTTCTGACAGAGATACCATGCCTGCAGACCAATATGCATACTGGGCCAAGTGCCAGTGCCAGTGCCAGTGCCAGGTTTAGAACTAACCCTTATGAAACACACCCAGTCATTGTTTTTTTGAACACACCTTCATTTTTTCCCACGTGTTAGGAATATTGATGCTCCGAACAAAATAAAGCATGAAAGACGTGGTAATAAGGAAAGTAGTCAACATAGCCCACCAGACAGAACCATAGGTGTCCAGGATGGCATACTCCTCTTCTGTCCTGTAGCCGAGGTTGATGTCCAGGAAGGCTACTTTCATCGTCAGTAGTGCGCACATTGTAACACACAGATGGAACCATTGGTGGCTGTGTCCGAGGATGTCGAACGTACATGTACGCCGTGACCATCTCTCCGGGATGTGGGTCGTAAAAAAGAAGGCCATGGCGAGGAGGAAGAAGTTATCGAGAAGAATATAGACGAAAACGGTGTTCTCCAGATCGCAATCAACACAGCTGTCATGGTTTCTCGCCGCCAGGAGGCGCCATACTCTTGTTTGGAACGGAATCAAACCCACAACGCCTGTGACGGCGCTCGATGAAGCGTTCACTATCTTTTTGGCTGTCATAGATCTGTTTGGAAAACTTGCTCCAAAGCAGAGAGAAAAGGCGACGGATGAATTCAAAATAACAACAAAAGGTGCGGCATATGGACCCCAGAATTGGAGATAGAGGGCGTCGTAGGTCGTATGGAACATCAGCATGTGGTTGGCGAAGGTGTACATGGCGATTCCCACGTAATCAAACATAAAGATTCGTCTGTAGAAGGTTGGAGATTTCGTGCAGAGCCAGTGAGCGATGGCGCTGGCGAGATGGGTAAATGTAACACACGAACCGTACATCATAAACAACTGACTGCCTCGCTTGGTCGTCGATGACACGGCGTACGTGTAGGCCTTGTAAGCCACTACGCATGCGCCGAGGAAATGTGTCCAAGCATTGAAGGTCTCGTTATGTAAGGTGAAGAGACTCTTTATGTAGTACGACCAGGATCTGTTAGGGGGACGGTACCCTGTCTCAATGTATTTCTCGTGGAAAATCGGGTGAACTTCATCTACAAGGAGAGTGCTTGGATCTGGCGAGAAATAGTTCGTAAGATCCGCCATTTTGCTTGGAAATCGCCACGTGATCATCTCGATTGTGCGCGACCTAAAAAAGATTGGCTTATTTTAGAATAGGTTCTATTGAGATCATTCAGCTATTACCTGCCAGTGACTGTGCGCCAACTCTCACATAAGACTCTGTAGTATCTGCCTAACAGGTGAATGCAAAAAAATGAGCCACAATCATCGGTGAAGAATGTCCTTGTGACGTCAGCAGATATTTCGCATCAGTTTGTCTCGTGCAAGACTGCTGATATATACTGGAAACAATCACCTTTTCCACACAGAATACGCTGGAAAACAACTTCCCAGATCCTCCGGTTCTATTCTTGTGAATACACCAGCCTACCTCTACCACTCACACACGCTCTATGGTTAATCCCAGTCTTCACCTATAGCCTACCTGGGCGCCGCTGTTCTACCATCAGTCAGGCGTACTAGGCCTACAATACAACATTATTCAACAAGGGCTGACATGTATATGCAGGTCTACATAACATTGTATTGTATACATTTGATGTATTGTTCTCCTGCACTATCAGATGATCCTTTACTTGCCTGAATACCTTCGTCCATCTGTCATCCACAAGCTGTTGAGTATTGGCGAAACGACAGACGTGATGTACTGCACAACTGAACCATTTACCTCAACAGGCCTATACACCAAGGCCTATAGGTCAGATAATTGGATTCATCAGATTTAACGAACAAAATTACAATAATAATAAGGTGCGCTCGATGATGGGAAAATTGCGCAAAATTGAGGTTTTTTTAGTTCTAAGCCATGATTGGCATTTACTGGCCTGTCGTTGAACTTGGAATAAACTGTCAATAATTATGATCAAATTGGTTCCCCCGTAGGCCTACAAGGCCTCAAAAGACCTTGAATGTAGGACAGCGCCATTGGATTTGGGAGCTCATAATCCCCGGGTCATAATCCTGATGTCCATTATGGAAAACGTGTTTGGTTCAACGCTTTTAAGGACGGGATTAAACAAACCGATTATTGAAATACCTTCTATATGTACACTGGTGGACAAAAATATTAGGACACTTTCAAAATTCTAAGTCATTTTCCTCTTTTGCTTTCCTTTTGTCTCTGACCACTAGTTATTTTTCTTATTAATCAGATCATTTTTACCTTGGCAAGTGGGTTATATAATCCCACGAGATTGTCCATGCCAAACGTTACTGACATGGGGTTGCTAATAGATGAATAACAAAGACAATCATTATGTGCTTCGTCCATTCTTGTCACCTCCAATAGCTTTAGCCTAGAATGAGAGAGGCTTGCATGGCACGCATCATATTGTCTTTGTTGCCCGTGGATCAGCAACCCGTTGTCTATAAACTTTTGTATGGGTAAAAATGTTCTGATCAATAAGAAAAATAATTAGTGGTTAGAGACAAAAGAAAGGCAAAAGAGGAAAATGACTTAGAATTTTGAAAATGTCCTAATATTTTTGTCCACCTGTGTATATTTAGTACAAACTATCTAATTCCCGAAATAAACGACCCAATCCGATTAATTTGGCAATAATTGTCAGCTTGAACACTTCTTTTTCGTCGTACATGTACCAACCTCGTTCCCAGGGGTCGTTCGCTTTCTGACAATATGGCGGTCGCGTCACTAACCCCTGGCATCAGCTTTGGATTTAACGCACGTGATTGGTTGACGGGAAACCGTCAAATATATCCAAGAATATACCCAAAGAAATTTTCAAAATATTTTGGATCAAACCAGAAGGTTATCTATATCCAGGTTTGATGATTTTTTGTAAAAAGAATTTTAAAAAGCACTGGTTAGTATTTCAAATTGATTATTTTGACTCGTGCTGCCACCTATACTTAGTCCAAGATTCCTGGATTAGCAACCGAAGCTGATTCCAGGGGTTAGTGAGCGAGTGGTCCGAGGTTGTCTGAGCGAACTATACCCCTGGGG
>NMRB01001896.1:19467-33125 GCA_002633025.1 Notospermus geniculatus | reverse complement strand
TACCGATGCGCCAGCCGGCCACGTCATGACGGTGGCTGCTCAATAAATGTTTATAAACATATCCCAGCTACTCAACATATTTTTATGTTAATTAAAAATGACGTTGCAAATCAGAATAATCTTCCAAAAATCGCATTTTACAACATCCACAGAGCAAGTCCCCAGCAAATCTGTTAGCGTATCGCTACATAATGTACCCATCTACGTTCACAGTCACTAAAAACGTGAACCAACCGTCCGGTATATTCCATCTGGACATTAGGTGCATATTTCCTATGAGTCCAGTTCTATTGATTGACCCGTGACAAGTCTTTGGCTAGCTTCGCTGTTGGCCGCTACGCGGCGCGTTGGGCCCTTGCGTCAAGTCCAATCGGGTTAAGGATTCGGCGATCCGTGTGGACAATCGAATCAGCAGTTCTGGTCGAATGTAGAAAGGGTACCGGTATCGTCTGTTTATATGAAGGGCTGTATGAGGGTGTGTTTCAAAAAGTGTTCCGCCCGACACCAGAAAATTTTCACCATTCTTTTCTCTACTGGTGAAAGGCTGTTTCTTGAAACTCTACAATATTCATGTCAGATTTAGGTATCATGGAACTCTAAATTATGGCACCCTTTAAAGTCTGACAGCAGAAAGTAGTTTTGGTGTCGGACGGAACGATAGATTTTGCTGGTAAGCTCAATATTTTTTGATACCCTCCTTCAAATGAGTGTACACTGTACATCCCAGATGGAGAAACTAATAGTTAAAGGCCTATATTATCAAATACTACATTTGATTTTAGGAAAACCAATGGCACAAATCTTTGTGATCATTTCAAAGTTAAATTTTGCCCCATTTTCTTGGGTGACCAATTTTGAAACACACCCACGACAAAACAATCGACGTCAGAGTTCGGTAGCTGTGACGTGCTGACAAATTTTGCCTTAGTTTTGCCCTCAAAATCTAGCTTTCTAGGGACTGCAGCACACGCCACCACTTTCGTTGCTAATACAGGCAATTGACGTGGTCGCCGCGAAAATGGCCAAGTTTGCTGTGGCCGGCAACGACCACTTACCACGGAAATTCTGTGGCGACCACGAGTTGCACAAGTTGCCGAAAATCAAACCGGTTTGATTTCTCACCACGAAAATTGCTCGTAGTTGTGGTGATACGTGGCCATCAGCAGCACGAGGCCACTGAGTGGGGTGACGTCTGCTGTAAACCGGCAATCGCCACAAAAATTGCCGACGACGAAAATTGCCTGTACGAGCAACGAAAGTGGTGACGTGTACTACTAGCTTAAGGCGGGGGGCTACCTATGCCGACTTTATTGACGCTCTTTGAAAAAAAGCGTCCTAACATATTCATGACAAAAAGTAAAAAACTGATGTTAACAAATGTTTTAGCTACAACCTTTAGGCTCCCGTTCTGTGAAAGAATTGTTCATTTTGACTAATTACGATGGAGTTAATTAAGTTATAACAGGTTGTCAAAATTTGAGTTCGCAAACAATTTTGCAGACTTGGGATGCGACACATCAGTTTCCCACATAGTCTGTAAGGTACAGGCCTGATGCCTGCAGGGCGTAACGATCCGTTTTTTACGAAAGGACTTTCCGTTTAATTGGTATAAACTAATTAATGCCAAAAAAGGGCTCTATTTACAGTTTTTGAAATATTTCATATTCCCGACCAACTATTCAAAAAAGGCGATCGTGTTGCCCTAGAATGCACATATGGCAATAACATCCAAAAGAAATTTTTCAAATATATGCGTCCACAAAAGAGAAAACTTGTTTTGCAAATTTGAAAAATTCCATACCACTCGCCAGTTACTTCTTTGTTATGTAGATTTGCACTATTCCCGCCGGTTGGCTAAACTCTGTTCGGCCACTTGTGACCAAAGCACCAGTGACAGTGCTGAACAATACCCGCAGTGGACACAAAAGATTTAGGGTCGGCACGTACACTGAAGATTGGTTTTCGAAAACAGTATACCAGTTAATCTGAATGTGAATGACTGGTCGCACAAAGGCCAGTTCCGTAGATTGCCACTAGGGAATGAGCTCAGCTATAGGTAGCCCCCCGCCTTAAAGCAACCCTCGAGGCAGCCTGCCAGGGGTATCGTTACACTTTATTCCTGTATCCCTTTCGGCGATGTCTCCGCCAACTACAGGATCGATCAGCTGGGTCAATACTATTAAGGGATGGACGATTGTTCCACCTGGCCGATTCTCACATACCGACATGACTTTGTAAGGGGTCTTTGCTGTTCTCAAACATCCCGTACCCGGTTTACCCAACCTCCATGTCCCTCAGATCACCTCCCAGATCAAGTCCCATCGGTAGGTTACGGTAGAGGCGCCTCCTTCCCTGAGTTATCGCTCGCGGTAGCGAAATAACATTAGCCAGGCAAGAATTGAGTTCATGATATTCTAGGGAAGCTAGACAATCTATTGTAGATAGTTATTACTTGTCATGTCTGCTGGGAGGACAGCATGATGGGTTGAGCCTGGGCTGTCAGGCCGAGGCAGTGGAAGGATCACAGCCTGTCAGCTTCGAGATGTGGGTTCGATATACCGTTCTCAAATGAGGAACCTGCACAACAAGCCCTGCCAATAGGGGGCGCTGCAGGCAGATGGCCCATGGTTGCAATGAGAAATCCTTTTGCCAAGTCAATAATTATTGAATATTTCATCCCTGAATTACTCTGCACGGGAAAATAGCACCAAAAATGTTATTTTATTGGTCCTTAATTCTATTTTGATGAGTTTTATGAAGAAAATCAACAAAATTTATTTTTTAATTGAAAATGCATTGCACATGACCTTTTTGTACTGGTGCTGCCATCTGGATTTTTAGTCGTGCAGGTTCCTATTTACGTAAACGACAAAGATCTGCGCACTTCCTCCGAAATCTCAACCATAACCTCGGTCTGAAACTGAATGACGTCACGCAGACAACCCCACGACAGTGACTTCGAAGATGTTGCGTCAGAGTTGGGACACTGTTGATCATGGACCCGGTTTCAGATCGAGGTTCTGGTTGACATTTCGGCGGAAGTTCGCAGATCTGCGAATTCGAGAAGCGTCTGCATACCAGCAAACATCATGTCATGGAGAGGGTGACCCTTGTTGACGGACTAGTGTCCTCTCGGGCCCCAGTTTCCTTCAGCATTGTCTAATGTCATCTGTGGAGATCATGGTGTATTCGGCTGGGGGCTGTTGATTGAATATCTTATTTTTATGCAGATACGACGATACCGTAGATTGGAAGCCTTTCAAGTTTACCGGCCAAGAATTCTTGTACTCTACTGGGTGCTGTGTATGACACTTTAAAGATAATGTATCACGGGCATTTGCGCGGGCCACGAAAACCATTGTTTATTTACATTTTGTTTGTTTGTGTCCAGTCTTTCTTTCTTATGAGTAAATTGTTGGTGGCATGCCCCTCTAGAAATTCTTTTGATACCATCCTCCCACAGCAGGGGTTTTTACCTCGCTCCTCTTCATCCGCTCACACAAACCCCTGCTGAAATAGAACATCCAGTGAATCAGGGGTGGCTGTTCCATACTCCAGTTGCACTCCCTGTATTTTAAGGATGACTGGAGAAGTACAAATTTCGTGGTTTTACCCAGTTTGATTTTAAAGTGTTATCCTTTACAAATCACTTACATCTTTCCAAAATTGACTGAATTTTATCACAGAGGTTCTTCCTGTACATAGGAAAGATTCTTATTATTTTTGATTGTTATTATGAGTCATAATTATTTAATATTGACACCCTGAAAATGCTGCTTTCTGATTGGGCAATGGTTTTCTGACCGCCTCTGCTTGCCTGGGGGCCCAATTTCAGCAGGGCTTTGTGTGGAGTGTATGAAGAGGAACGAGACCAAAGCCCTGATGTGGGAGGATGTTTGATACCGGAAGTAGGCGCTATTCAGTTGGTGGGTTGGCATGTCCCAAAAGTCCAAAACAACATCATGTTTACAAACATTGACTGCAAACAAAGTTGTCCCAAAAGTCCAAAATAACATAATGTAAAACATCCATGTTTACAAACATTATGCAAACAATGAAGTCATGATACATTATCTTTAACAATAACGATGTCTCAATGTTCAGGATGAACAGAGGGAGACAATTTGTCAATGACACTTGCGATATGCAAGAAATTACCACCATTTCCTTCACAACAGCAACATGTTTTGAATACGATACTAAACCGCTATGATGTCTGTTGCTGTTGACGTGAGTGGGGTTACCGAGACCCCTGATGATTCTGGTTACAAAGCCAGTGGCACTCTGCCCTCCTGGTAACGCTGACGGCGTCTTGTTTCATTGCCTCAGGAGATGCTTCTTTCTAACTCTTCATCCATCACGTGGGATGTTTCTTACAGATCCAACCCACCACCGATGCCGATGGTCTAAAATTTCTCCGGTCACAAAGGAGACGGTTCCCACGTTCGAGGCAACAGATGTTCTTCACGTGACGTCACATTTCCATGACGACACGATGCCGCCATATTGGCTGTCAAAATGTCAAGCGACGTCACGGCATGAACACAGCGTGAACACACAGATCGCGACTTCAAAATGTCGTTACGTCACAGTTTTGACGTCGTCGCCGGCCATATGACGGCCAACATGGCCGATTCGTTGCAGTCACGTGACCGTTGTGACGTCAGTGAAGAACCTTATAGGAAGCTTTAATACCAAACACAAGTCAAAGTTCGCTCAACGACAAAGAAGAAAAACGAAAAAAAACAAACTTTCCGACGTAAACATTCGTCTTCCCATATTTAGCTGCTGACTGGTGTGTTAAACTAACGACACCAGTACGCCAACCAACCCAACGCTTATTTTAATCAAATTAATGATTCGAAAAAGACAGTCATATCTCACGCCAGGATGTGGTATTTCGTCCCACGACTCATTTGTTTAATGGTGTGTGCTCGGTATCGTTGGCTCATCCATTAAGTCTTTTTTTCTTACTGAAGCTAAGTCACTATCCTGGATTCGTACTATTGGCTTTGCATGTAAGTGCACTCCAGTGGATCGGCCAAGGATAATTCAATTCCAATAGGTTTTCTTCCGCACATTTGATATGCGAAACGATTTATCCATCGACCTTGAATGAAGCTGATGATCCGGCGGGGACAGTTAGTGGACGTCATCGGCGCCACCGACGGAACTAACACCGCAGCGTGGCGCTGTAAGCAGCCTGGTGTCATCAAATATTCCTGTTTCTGGCGCTGTCTTTAAAAGGGAGACTCCACTCATTGTAAACTTTTGTTGAATTTTTATCAATCCATGGAGACTATTGCCATGAGTTGTGATGTCACTAGTGCCAATAGGCTGACGACCTTTGTAGTGTATGAGCTAATACATGTACTGTGACTGCCTAGGCCTATTGGTTGTACCTTCATAAATATGCATTGAGCACATGTGACATCGCATGTACTGTGCAATGGTCCCCTTGGGATGCAATTAAAATACTTGAAATGATGAGTTTGCCGATTTAAAAAAAATATGACATGTTGCAGATATCAAAAAATTTGAATGTATTCACGATATTTTAAAAATTCAAAATTTTACACAATGAATGGAGTCTGCCTTTAAGTTAACAGCGAGAGAACATTGTATTTACCAATGTACACGCCCAGATGATCTGTTGACGATTTTGACAACTCGCAATGGTCATGACTTTGGTATGATTGTTGAATTCCTAAAAGATGTAAATATGAGCCACTATTTTACATACGCCATTAAAGTGCCATTAAATTTCCATTGTATAACATTCCATTTGTCATTTTTCCAATAATGTACATTTCCTCGGCAACGCTGAAGTGGAATGTATAATAATATTCCTAATGCCCAGCAGTCAGTATGATATACATGCAGTGAAACCCCTCTAAGTGGACCACGCGTGGGACCAGGTCAAATTGGTCCACATAGAGGGGTGGTCCACATAAAGGGGGTTGGCATTTTCGAAATATTGGAGTCCTACAGTGGCAATGTAAGAACTCTAGTTTAATTTTATTTTAATTACCCCTTCGATGTGAGTGAGTCATTCAATGTTGATTAGCTTGACTGAGTTTTGTTTAGCTTACATCTAAGGTGTTAAAGCTGAACTAGATCGTTAAAAGCAGCGCATGGGAGGTTTTAAAAAATAAGCCGCGCCATCGCGCGGCGTAAATGTCAAACAAGTGCCCATCCGCCATGTTTCGAACGCCCGTCCGCCATGTTTTGAATGTCTCTCCAAACCCAATAGACTTCCAATGTCCGTGGTGGCGCCAGCGTATTCCAAATCCAATCGGCGAAGGAGTCTCATCATGGGCTCGTATATGCAAGTACACGAACATTGTACAAGGCAGTACATGAGGCATCAATGTCGGCATCACAATCACTGCAAACAAAACAAAATAAACATTAGTTAGAAGGATAAAAGGAGAAATAGGCTACACGCAGGCATTACGAAAATAAATATTGAACTTTCAGTACTTTCGGACTGGGAGCGGGCCGGAACTTTCCATACGCCAGCATTGTTGGAATGCACTAACAAAGAAGGGCGAGGCCAAAGACAATTGAAAAGGTCTAGCAGGTCAGCCACACGATTCGATATAACTAATCAGATTGAGTAATGAAAAGTAATGAAAATAACCTACCTTTCAAGACGTGAAAGGTGTGACTTTATCCGTTCTAATGCAGAAAAACACGAAAAAAATACACACACACGGGTGTCTTCTCTGACTACGAAATCGCCATTTTGTATTCTAGGCCCACATGTATGTAATCCGACCTCGACGCAATCATCCATACATAACACTGTGTGAATTCTTACATTGTAATAAAGAAATCCGATCTCGACTAGAGGAATGTAAGAATTCATACAATGTTATGCGTGGATGATTGCGTCGAGGTCAGATTCCATAGGCCTGAAATACAAGATGGCGATTTCGTAGTCAGAGGAGGACACCCGTGTGTGTGTGTGTGTGTATTTTTTCGTGTTTTTCTGCATTAGAACGGATAAAGTCATGCTTCCACATCTTGAAAGGTAGGTTATTTTCATTACTTTTCATTACTCAATCTGATTAGTTATATCGAATCGTGTGGTTGACCTGCTAGACCTTTTCAATTGTCTTTGGCCTCGCCCTTCTTTGTTAGTGCATTCCAACAATGCTGGCGTATGGAAAGTTCCGGCCCGCTCCCAGTGCGAAAGTACTGAAAGTTCAATTTTTATTTTCGTAATGCCTGCGTATTGCCTATTTCTCGTTTTATCCTTCTAACTAATGTTTATTTTGTTTTGTTTGCAGTGATTGTGATGCCGACATTGATGCCTCATGTACTGCCGTGTACAATGTTCGTACGAGCCCACTGATGCGACTCCTTCGCCGATTGGATTTGGAATACACTGGCGCCACCACGGACATTGGAAGTCTATTGGGTTTGGAGAGACATTCAAAACATGGCGGACGGGCGTTCGAAACATGGCGGATGGGCACTTGTTTGACATTTACGCCGCGCGATGGTGCGGCTTATTTTTTAAAACCTCCCATGCGCTGCTTTTAACGATCTAGTTCAGCTTTAATTGTTTGTTTATACATGTACATGGGACCAACATCTAGCTTTGGATGTGTTTGGTGAAACCATGGACCACGCGAATACCTAGATTTTGCATCTTCTGGTCCACATAGAGGGGTCACCATGCACTTTGGGACCCTACTTTTGGTGGTCCAGGTCGAGGTAGAGGGTGGTCCACTTAGCTAAAGGAAAATGTGAAGGATTTATTTGGGACCGACAAAAATCGATCCACATAGAGGGGTGGTCCACATATAGGGATGGTCCACACTTGGAGGAATTATACTGACAGTACTACTGTCAGTATAATTCCTCCAAGGTCCACATGAGGGGTTTCACATGTATTTGTCTTTCTCGTTTTCCTAGACTGGTTTACGTCTTTGCCGCTCCAACCGCTAGCGCTCCTGTTCCGCTATACAAGGACAGGCACGGACCGCCGTTTTGACAGGAATTCCCGTCCACGCCACTGCGCACGCTCTTTGCGCATCATCTACTGCGCAGCTTTTTGCGCAATGTTTGTAACTAAAATTAGATGAGGTCCACGCGTTCCGACTATGAGCTGTGCCATTTGACAGATCATGACGATGAGATTGCATGATGAGACTGAGCAGCACGCATCTGTGCATAGGAATAGGCCTACCATCAGAAGATGGCCAACACACAGGGTTTCTGACGGAGGATAAGTCCGCTCGTCTTATCTAGGCCTGCCCAACACCTAGAAAGTACTCAGAATTGTGCCTGGTGTGTGTGCAAATCAATACAACCATCAATTCTCCGAAATAATAAGATAGATGTCTTGCAAACATCCACTTCTGAGGCCCTCAAACTGCTCCGGCTTCAACCATATAGCTCACTTACCACTATATACCACATGACGCCATCTTGGATAATTGAGGGGCTTCCCGAAAAAATAAAGCTCGTGACATCACAATACCCTGTCAAAATGGCGGTCCGTGCCTGTCTTTGTATAGCGGAACAGGAGCGCCAGCGGGTGGAGCGTTAAAGATGGGAACAGGTTTAAAGTCGGAGAGTGTTCCTGTAGCTCAGTGTTCCCCAACAATAGACACGGCCTAGAATGGTTATTGTTGGGTTAGTTGCCGCTTAATCCGTCAGGAGGGAAACAATAGGAAAAGCACAGACATATGGGGAACACTGATCGACGTTACACCGGTCTATCGCTTTTCCCAACGCTTTCCCCAGGAATGCACACGACAGGTGTGACGTCATAACCCTCCGAAAAACTACTGTCTCCCCAAATGCCAACCTTTGTTCGTACGGACTGCATCCATATTATAAGAACGACCTGGTGGCTGGAAAGAGTTTTTCACAAAGCGTCAGAAACCACACAAGAGTACTTGACATTTAGAAAGAGAACAAGAGCAATTAGACCGACCACACAAGATGAACCGTCGAGCATGGTACCTTCGGCATGCTCGGATATACAACACGGAGATGGAATATCCCTCGTGCGACTACATCAAAAATAATTAAAAAACCACGCCCGAAACCATCTCTTTATAAAGAAGATGAGATCGGGTTTCAAACTGTATTTGATTACTTTCAAGTGGATGTGTTGAGATGAGGAAACAAAGAATGTCACGCCTTCTGAGAGGTTGCTGTAAGTGGTAAGAACAATTAGACTCATGGAGGACGTCTTGTTTGCCTGGTATTCAATCACATTTTTGCTGTTGAGGGTGTCTTGCTAAATATCAAGTGTGCGGGTCGGGAGGAGACGAAAAGATCACTGTATTTTGGTAACAAACTATGTAGACAGTCTGCAGTGCTTCCATGCGTAGTTGTAACCTAACGAAATGATCGCTTTCGGTCTCTGCAGGCGCAATGAGCGGTTTACCTTTTTCGACGTCTCTGTCCGTGTTGCACTGTGTCAAGGACGCCATTGCGTTGCTTTGCTCTGTTATTACGGAGGTTGAGATCAGCGACTTGTCACGGATCCTTATCCGTATACGGATATAATTCTGTACAACGAGGACAAATTTTGTGTACTTTTTTGTACATTTCGATCCGTATACGTTAAAGGATCCGTGATATAAGCCCTTGTTACACTACATAAAAAACCCGTGTCGAACCCGGTTTTTCTTCTGTCCACACCTGTTAAGAACGCGGTGTAATAATCCCCTCCGAGCTCGAACGGTTTTTGGAGGGCTTAATTTAGGTCCCCGTCACAAAATGTGAGTACTGTTGATGGGCACCGGGCCTCAGGAGGGATTTTTCACAGCCGGGTGTCAAAAAACCCGGGGATTTCAATGTAGTGTAACCACGGCTATTAACTGGCTGATCTCAACCTCCCTATTGACGTCTCCGGTACTTAACCGCACAGCGCCGACCTGTTGTGACAAAAAGTTATGAGGTTCTTCTTTGTTAATCGCTCCGTCTTCTTCCGTACGGTTCACCGGATCCAGGGCACCACAGAGCCTTTCGTCACTTTACGCTAACCACTCATGAAATCTTAGAAATAGTGCATTGCTGCAGAAATGGAAAATGCCCTATTAAGATACTTGAGTCTCCCCGTTACTTCTGTATTTAGTTTCTCTCGCCACGTGGGAATGGAACCTGGGAGTAAGTCTTTCAAATCCTACGTTCGCAACACCTCTAGGCTTACCATTGTTTGATGAGTTACAAGAACCAAGAACCATCCGCAACAATAGCACACAAAGACCTTATCACATGAAAGCAAAGACTTCCTTTGATGAAGAATTCTCAAACTACGCGCAGGCCTGTAGGCCTACTGGTAACGTGAACCAGTTAGTTTCCCTTTGTTTCAATCTGCACTAGTCACCACCTCCTTCGTAAATGTGGGAGTACAAAGCTGGCCATACAATTACCTCATGACCTACTTTCGGATGACCTTGACCCCAAAAGAAAATGCCACCTGTTTTAACGTGATTGGTTGTTTCAATCTGCTAGTCACCACCTCTTTCGTAAATGTGGGAGTACAAAGCTGGCCACGCAATGACCTCATGACCTACTTTCGGATGACCTTGACCCAATAAAGAAAATGCAACCTGTTATAACGTGATTGGTTGCGAGGCTGGTGATCTTGACAATACATCGGAAGACTGAACTGCTTGCCGAGCTATTAAAGCTGACGTGAACGAACAAAAAGCCCCCATGCGACGCGCAAGAGAATTGCAAACGCTCTGCAGACGCCTCAAACGAAGGCTCAGAACATGATAGACCCCACGAGGTCAGGAGGGCGCCACCTTATTTGTCTTCGAGCTTCCGAGGTGTCAACATCATATGGTGAGCTCCTGCTGAACAGTTTTTTTGAAAGAAAAAATTTTGACCCAGCTGGGAATCGCACCCGCGCTTTGTTCTCTCTGTTCCACTGTCTTCCCCATTCGGCCACCGAACTTGTTGGAAAACTTCACATGTTTTCTCTTATTCGTAGCATTATATCGTAAGTCGAAGGCCTACGTCTATGACAAACATAAATCATGTCTCTGTCAGTTTGTTAGCTGTACATCGGGTCTCACTCTCCTGTACAGAGCTCAGTTGTTGAGTCCGTCGGCGTCCAATGTTGAAGTCAGTTCACAAAATTGAATGTGCAAATAACTAAGATTGCCCAAGGATGCCAATGTGTCATCAGGCAGATTCTGAAACTACATTATTCAACTCTCTTAAATCAAACAAAAAAATCTTCTATAGACCGCATTGCACGGTTCACTCCATCTGCTGCCGGACTAATAACCCTTAATTTGGCAATAATTGTCAGCTTGAACACTTCTTTTTCGTCGTACGTGTTCCAGAGTGGTTCATACCACAGACCACAGCCGTCAACGCGGCACCTTCTTCAACATCGTGTCTCTGGACATGTAATTGAGCTGCATGACACATCACTCTACGCTCCTCTCGGCTCAATCTGGTGGGGACTGCTCCTCGTTTTTGCCATAAATATATCAATAATGGTGTATTACGTCCAGCAGGTTATGAATCTGGTCTCGAGGGAGAAAGATTCAAGCAGGTCTAATGGAGAGCACTCAAAGAACGAATAAGTCTCGTATTGATCTCAGCTATTAGTGAGGTTTCGCAAATCTGACGAAACACGAAGTACGAAACACGAAATTGGGCTTCATTTACAGGCCCTAATGTATTTCTGGAGATGGTTGGTACCACAACTGTCCTTGCTGCCAGTGCGTCTTTTAGCATATCATGTAAGACCAAGAGAGTTATGGTGCATCTTGAATTTTTAAATTTCCACTTCGTAGATACGAAGTGGAAACGAAACATTAATTTCAAGGTTTAATATAAGGGCCATATGCACCAACGAAGATTATCTTGAACTCAGGTTGAGCCACAACTTTTCCATTGTCACATCATGCCCTGGCAAACCTGAACAGCTGTGGCTCAACCTGAGTTCAAGATTATCTTCGTTTGGTGCATACGGCCCTATCGGTCTAACGTCATACGCTTCCAGCAGGCGATATTTGTGGTACCAGTCATCTCCTGAAATACATTACGTAATGGAAATGAAGTCCAATTTCGTATGTCGTTCTTCGTGTTTCGTCAGATTTGCGAAACCTCGCTATTATATTCTTCCCGACACGGAACAGACGGTAAACAAGTGTAAATGTTAAAGATCACGGCAGGTTCGGTTTCTTTCGACCAATTTATGAAAGGAAAAGTGAAAAAAACGACCTGTTCAGCGGTCGCTTTTTTGAAATTTCAACATTGGGAAAACTGTTTGATTTCTTTATCACGTGCCCTTTACGGAATCAAGCAACTATAACGTTATCATATCACACCAAAGTTTTCTAATGTTTCTCTCCCGCTTCAATGCCTCTGATGTGAAGGAGGAATATTCAGTTGAGATCACAGGCTGTTGTGACATGTAATCCACCCGAAACACCACATTCCTCGTCTATTTCATTCTGAGGAGACATTTAAATTTATCAGAGCCTGCTGTAATCCCCAAAGCCCCATCGACGCCTCAATCAAATCAACTGACAGGCCCCCTCTCTCTGGACGGGTTCAAAGAAAAATCGGCAAANGGTAGACTTGTCTAACAGTTGTCTTACAAATGTTTAGGCTTAAACAAGTCCAAGTTAGACAGGCGAAAAACACCTTTTATAAGTTCGGGCCCTAGTGTTCAGAAATGGACTTTGGCACCAAATGTTTCAGTGGTTGAGGCTGACAGCTTCGAGCGGAGGCCGATACCACTGAATTATTGAGTGTAACAAACCAAAGAAAAGCCAAGGAAGGGTGACAAATAAATATGCCAACCTAAAAATTGGCAAAGGGCCTAGGCATAGGCCTAATCTAATGGGAATGGGCATTAAAGTCGACCAAAATGAAAATGCGTGGTGACGAATGAACAGGCCCCAGGTCTACAATATAATAGCAATAGGCCTTTCCTCGTTTGCCGCAAGTGGAACAGTCAGTAGGCTAATCTAATATGATGCATGGAATCAATGAACTACTGGCTGTTGTACTGACTTCTTGGAACTTGGCCACAAGTTGGTGGAATCGGGAAAGCAAGGCCCAACTTCTCAAAGCCAAGTTTTAATGAATTATTTTTTTCCTGCATAGCCCTGATGATATGATAGTGATAGCATTTGGCGTCTGCTGTGGACGCCATATTTTGAGGTAGTCAGTGGTTTTTCTTAGCGCTTGCTCCCAACATAACCGCCCAGAATTTTGTGGGTGGTATTTTGTAGGGAGAAAGTGCTAAGAGAACCACTGATTATCTCAGGATGTGAACACCAAAGGGGGAGGGGCAACAGTCAGACACAGATGGTAAATCTAAGTCCCATGTAATGATGATACATCAGAGTTCTCACTCGCGCTATTTTTTAGCGTATATACGCCATATATCCGATTTCACGCCATGTCTGACTTCCCCAAGCACAAAAATTATGCTTATTTAATTATCAAAAACATCATTTCTGCGCCTTTTAATCAGAGCAGAAGCACTTCTGTGCGCCTGCTTCCTTTTGCTGAGCGCAATCCAAAATCATTGCACTGAATCTGCTGAATTACGCCCGACCATGCTTGCTTCAGAGCGGTGAACTACGCAGTCCTTTGCGCATCTCTCATTCAGCATACTTCCCAGGCTGAGCTCCATCTCACCTCAACTTGGT
>NMRB01001895.1:83094-141453 GCA_002633025.1 Notospermus geniculatus | reverse complement strand
GCAGTCAAAGTCACACTCACAGCATGGACAAACTTGTGATCCACTCACAGTCACAAGTAACCTCTTGGATACTCACAGCTTTACACCACCAAATCGTAAATGGCAAACAAAGCAATGTGGCAGGTTGGGATTGCCGTTCTTTTGTGAGGTTCAGTATTCTCAAAAAGTTGACATCTTAAATGATCACGTTCCAGACGTACATTGTCACGGAGATGACAATTTAAACCAAACTTTCTTCCAAGAAGCTCTCACCTACGCAGTCACTGGCACAACCAAACATGCCAACATCCTACAGCATTCCATTGCAGAATATGAAATTGCAAACCAATCTACTCTACCACCATTGCTTCGAACTAATGAGACTCTGACCAAACATGTTACCAGACTACTACAGCAACCCTCACATATTACAGACCTAGATATCACAGCTGCGGCATCACTATTACATACCTCCATCTATATTTTCCACAATACGAGTCCAAAGAAATGGCAATGGAAATTACACTAATCACTTTCAGCAAAACAAACTAAGAGCATACCACTTTGGATATGAGTAATTGAGTCACTGGTTTCTTGTTTGAGTTTCTCTTTCACCTCAACGTCCGTTTAATGACGTCTTTCCATAATGTGCTCAAGATGAGCCCCTCGGCGCTGGCGGCACACTTGAACACGACGCGCGAAGTTCTCAATGACTTGAACGCACTCCTCCTTTGGAATCTCACGAATCTTCGCAGTTATGGCCTCCTTCAACTCGTGACCCCAGGACTGCCTACAGAGGCCTCTTCATTCCGTTAAATGCACTGCGTGGGTTGCGATATCGACACATGGAATCGTCAGGCCATTCTGGTTTGAGGATGAGAACGAGCGTGCAGTCACTGTGAATACAGAGCGTTACCTAGGGGTCCTCTGCAAGTTCTGGGCTGTACTCGGCCGACGAAGGGGGTTTATAAGGGAGGATCAATGGTTTCAGCAGGATGGGGCAACACCCCACACCTCAAATGACTCGCTGAATTGGCTGTGCGAACACTTTCAGGATCGCCTTATCAGTCGGAGGTGTGACCCTGAATGGGCTTCACACTCGCCAGACCAAGAACCCCCCGGATTTCTACCTNGTCGGAGGTGTGACCCTGAATGGGCTTCACACTCGCCAGACCAAGAACCCCCCGGATTTCTACCTATGGGGCTACCTCAAAGACAATGTCTATAGGAATAATCCCCAAAACATTCACGAGTTGAAGATTCGTGAGATTCCAAAGGAGGAGTGCGTTCGAGTCATTGAGAACTTCGCGCGTCGTGTTCAAGTGTGCCGCCAGCACGGAGGGGCTCATCTTGAGCACATTATGGAAAGACGTCACTAAACGGAAAGTGACAATCCCCGACTTATGAAACTTGGTGTGCAGGCCGTGCATTAAGTTGAGATAACATGTGTGAAGTTTGGTTGCTGTAGCCTGAAAATTAAAGTTTTTATTAACATGTTCATGGGTCTCATTTTTTTTGGGTCACCCTGTATAATCGTCTCAACAAAGGCAGTGTCGTCGGCGATACATGCTTAATCACCTGTTGGACTTGACTAGCTAGACCGACGTCCGTGCGTTGTTCAAAATTCCGATAAACACCAGTGTTTTGGTAGACTTGTCTAACAGTTGTCTTACAAATGTTTAGGCTTAAACAAGTCCAAGTTAGACAGGCGAAAAACGCCTTTTATAAGTTCGGGCCCTAGTGATCTACATGTACCATGTCTACTGTCAGACTTCTCCCCTCCCCCTGGCCCCCAGCCCCCGGACATCTATCCTTTAAGGGACCTCTAGTGATCGACCGTCAGACTTCTCCCCCCTAGGTTAAGAAGGGACATCTAGTGATCTACCCTCAGACCTCTCCCCCTGGATACTCTCCCCGCCCCCCGAGCAGACAGAGCCCAGTCCTAGGCCCCTACCTCAAGACTGGTCCAACTTGGAGAAGGAGACAAAAAATTCTCAGGACCCAAACTCCGCACGGCACTGGAGAGGAGTTTTGTAGGTTTTCCCTTTTCTTCTGCTGATAATCCATAATATACCACCGAAAACTGAACACCATCATTGTCAGGGACGGAAGAGCAATGAACGTCACTGTCATAGCGAAGTACCAATATTCCTTGTCAAAAAAGTAAACATAAGCAACCCACAGATCTGAACCCAGATCGAAGAGAAAACTTCCGATCGAACCAAGAATTACTAGTACATCAAATGTCCCGAAATATGCTTTCTTTGGGAAGCCATCAATTTCATCTGTCCCACTAACATCATCCTCACGATCAAAATGATCATCGCGGAGAGTTATGAGGGATTTATCACGACGAGTTCGTGGAAATTTTGGGTGATCTGCCATTGCCATTTTTTTTTGTTTTCGTATTAGCCAAAACGCACCATATCCGTCGTCGCCGCCACCTTCGCCTTCCTCCAGCCTCTTTGGGCTCACTCGAGTGTTCCCCGTATTTCTGTGTTTTTCCCTCCTGACCCAACAATAACCATTCTAGGCCGCGTCTATATATTGAGGAACACTGAGCTACAGAAACACTCACAGATGTTACACCTGTACATGGTGCCAATTTTGATATCCTCGTCAATCCACCACCATATCAATTCATAGGGCCTACTCTGTTGGTCTTGCAGTCAATCCCCTACAACAAATGACCAAACCCTGCTGATATCTTAGAGAGAGCAGTAACAAAGAAAGCCTAAATAACAAACATTCTAGTTTTATTTTCAGACACAAATAATCCACACAGACACAGCTTCTCCACAAATAAACCCTAAAAATTATCACTATGTACAACCTCAGGCCAACCTCAAAAATTATTTGCCAGCAGTGACAGTCTTTCCATTATCAGGTAGCGTCTGGTTTGTGATCCTTGAGAAAATGGAGAAAGCTATGAAGCTGCACTTGAAATTGCAGCGATTACTAGTATTCTGTACCGCACAACAAATAATCCCTGTAATTTGCAATTGCATAGCTTTTTCCGTTTTCCCAAGGATCATGGATTCCTCAAGTGCCAAAAATGAACAACCCCTTTACTTTTTTGCCATGAAAATGCAGACGGTATCTACATTACACATGATTTAAAGGCAGGGTGTAGGTTTTGGCATGAAAGCAATTTTTAAGACAAGCCCAAGAAGGAGATGTTCATATTCTGGGAAACAAATTCACCTCAATGGTGTGCACCTATGGAGTATCGGTCAGTCATAGTCAGTGGTTAGATTTATTTATTTATGGTATAACCTTGAACACCAGTATATGAAGGATAGTTCACTGAACATGCTGAAGAAGACCAGATATGCTTTTGACAATTATGGAACGTCATAATTCCCAAGCACATTGTGCACTCCTCTAGTGATATACATGCTCTCCACACTGGAATTTCTCCCATGAATTCAGTCTAAAGTCTGGCAAAATCTATCTTCGACCTAATGGAATGCGGAAGTCATGTAATGTGACAGAGCTTTGCGGTTTATAATCATGCCTGTCGATCACTTGTGGCCGTTCCCCGATTGTTCGCGTTGTCCACCGGTCATTCAATAGCCGCGTGTGATTAAAGGTCCGTGGAAAATCTAACGATCAATTTCCTAGCTTCCGCATTCCATTAGGTCAAAGATAGATGTTGCCAGACTTTAGAAGTTACAAACACAGTCTATTTCCTGATATGTCAAGTGAGTAATCCACACTATGCTGCCAGCATTTCTCCACCTTCTTTTTCTAGACGTCTTTGTTTCCTAATTGCTCTGGCCTTTAGTCTTCGTTCTCGTTCATGTTCCTTCATCCTGAGAAGAAAACTGAAAAAAGAGAGAAGAGTTAAGACAGGGATGAATGTTTCGACAACATCTCTGATTCCTGATTAGGCCGACATGTAAATCCAACCTTCCATAGCCCTGGCATCTGTGCTTTTTCCTCACCTGACTGTTTTCAAAACATTAGGCTGAAATTTCAACCCACATTCAGATCTACTACCCTTCAATCAATACCCTTGAGATTAGCACTTGTCAACGAAAAATAGAGTACCGTAACTCAACTGCCATCACGTTTTATTATGTTGCTATAGACAGAGTTTGTACACCTCCTGTCTCCCAAATTTCCATGACATTTCCAGGACTTTCCAAGGCAGGAATGGCAAAATTCCAGGGCACTTTGCGGCATGGAAAGCACAAAATTTCAAGATACATGTACTCTCCCAAACCGACTCGCCGCCAAATTGATGCACAGATGTCTTTATTTTGATGATTTTTTTTGGGGGGGGAGGGACTCGATTTTCCATGACAATTCCAGGACATGTTGGTAATTAGATTTCCAGGCCTGGATTTTGTTAACTCAAAATTCCATGACATTCCAGGTTTTCCAGGATGCGTACGAACCCTGTATAGAATAGAGAAAGAGCTCAAGACCACCGCCTACTCACTCTTGATACTCGCATTCTTCCCATACATGTTTCTCATGAGCACATTTTACATAAATCGGCCATTTATCATCTCGACATTTCAAGAAATCAATCCAGTGATGAGCACAGTAGTCTCGTTTATCTTCCTCTAAATTCATTGCCTGCATCTCTTCAAGTGTTGCTACCATTTCTGTAAAGAAAAACAGTTGTTTGATCATAATTACATCATTGAACTATAGAATCCCTGGTCAGGAATCCCACACAATCATGCAATGGAAATCTATTGTTCGATGCCGCTTATTCCGTCAATCGATGACCTTTCTTTGGCATGTTTGGGCACTGCAGAGTCGAGACTGACCAGGGATTCTAAAGTCGTTCCAGAAGCATTTTGCTAAGAGTAGAATCATCATTTCGGAAGAATAAAACAAAAGGCATTCTTTCAGATGACGATATGCGTCTCCGGACCCAGAGTGCATGGATCATGGACTGTAGTGGGACACTCACCCTGGATTTTTATTTAGATGGCCGGGGCTATTCGTACCGTGACGGTGCAAATAACGCCAAACCAGATCTTATTCGTACCGTGACGGTGTGAATAGTGCGCCGCCGGTTCTTATTCGTACCGTGACGGTGTGAATAGTGCGGGAATAGCTCTTATTTACACCGTCATGGTGGGAATAGTGTGTGGAGAATGATTATTCGTACCGTGACGGTGATGTATAATTTCTGCACCGTAACTCGGACAGTGCGACTGTGGGCAGCAGATCTAAAATGATATTTTGGCCTGGGCAATTTTTTTCCTTTGACGGGGTCCAGTGACCCCATCTTTCACAGTTAATGATGAAATGTTGGCCTCTGCTGTCTGATGGTAAAATATTTTTCATAGGCCTAGGCCTACTCTTCATTCCAGTTCCGATTGGCGCGAGGTTTATCAACGATAGCTCCGCAACGCCTCGGCCGATTTTGATGAAACATACGTCAGTCGACTTGTCTTTCTTGGCGGTATCTTATAATCCAAGTTTCATCGGACTTTATTGCAGTTAAGTCGTTGAAATTGACCAAAATGCCATTTTCGCCGATCGGCTGCCTCCATTGAAATGACGTCATCGCCAGCGCCACACGAGGAACGTCAGATCGGACTATTTGTTTGGGGGAGAGAAGCCTCTCAGACAGTTCGCATCTGACCTCAGTTTATTCCATGCTAACAGAGATTTATTGTCCGTCTGATGAATAAAATTACATTTAGTTAAATATAGCAACAGAAAACATCCATATTTCTATCACAAAAACACACAGGGAAAAACTCAGCTGAACACGTGAACGCAGGAGTTGCTGCCCACCCCTATGAAAAATTGACGCGACCACGCAAAACACAGCGCTCGTAGCGGCCAAATCGTGGAACTACACTTTGTTCACAACCTCGCGTGCAAATGTACAGGGGTCAAAATATCGAGAAATAGTGGGAATATCGCGATGAAACTTGGATTATAAAATACCGCAAAGAAAGACAAGTCGATTGACGTATAATTCGTCAAAATCGGCCCAGGCGTTGCAGAGCTATCGTTCAAAAACCTCGCGCCAATCGGAACTGGAATGAAGAGTAGGCCCCATTTTTTTTCAAAAAAATTTGGCTCAAGAATTACGCAGTTGCCCGTTTTCCGAGACAGTCACACGGATCGATATCACGATATCGATTAAAAGACGAAAAGAAGAATAAAAGGAGGTGAAAGAAGAACTAAAACAAAATAAAAAATGAACTGTCAATGACGGGGCTCGAACCCGCGGCCTTCCGTTTGATAACCACCCACGCAAACCACTCTGTCTGCCAGTGTGGCTCATGCCACGACCCGTCGACCGCGGGGAATCATAGATACTTTAGTAGGCCCACCTTGCCCAAAAGCACAGATTGATTATAAAACCGGTAGCCAGTGTTCTCCAACTTCTCTGACATTTGGTGTGGCGGTATCCGGGCTCCAGCAGCCCCCCAGAAAAATTTGGTGTAAGTTGGGCTGAGATGGGATCTCCTGCGTTCTATCGAACGAAAAACACAGTCCAATTTTGCGAGAAATATCATTTTCATACGGCCAGAAAACCGCCGAATCCCGACGATCTCAGTGGCAGCATCATGCCAATCTTTGAGAATGTCGTATGCATGCAGTTCCCACTGTATGGTTGCTTTCAGACAGAGCGTAACTGGGGAGTTAAGTTTACTTTTGTCAGCTGTGGAGGGAGATTTTTGGTGTGGCGGCAGATTTTTTTGGTGTGGCAGGGAAGGTCTGTTCCAGGTTTAGGTTGGCGGCAAAGAAATTTGGTGTGGCGGTGTGTACCCGTGGTATAGGAGTTGGAGAACACTGGGTAGCCTAGGCCCTATGTTTTTATGTAGCCTATGTATGTGCTGCTGCTGCTGGCTGGGCCTGCCTGCCTCTGTGGACAGTGAGAGTGCATGTAGCCTATTGTATGACGTAGGCCTATGGCGAGTAGGCTAGAGTGCTGCATGGCGTGCAGTGCATTCTTAGGCATGGATGGATGGATGGGCATGGGGTCTGTCATCTACCAGTCTACATAGCCTACATGTAGGCCTACCGGTATGTATGAATGATTGGCATCTTTCATGTCTTTCTTTGTAGGCCTATTCTGTGGACATGGTGGATTCGAGCCTGGAAGCCTATAGGCCTACCTCTCTCTTTTCTGCCGGATGGAAAACCATACATGGGATCAAACGTTGGGTCATTGTGGCGATCCGGTCTTTCTTCAGGACGCGATATGTAGGAGGAATAAAACTGCCCCATCGTCTTCACAACCAGCAGTGCAGCAGCACAACAGAACAGTGTGCATTGACCTCTGTGCTGATGTGACTTGTGAGCAAATGAGGGAATCGTCAATTTTGAGGTGGACGCTTACACCACAGTGTCAATCCAGTGACGTCATGCATTTGCGATGAGGCTGTTCTGTCTTAATTGATATTGAGGGGGACTGTTGCGCGGGCTTATGCGCGTTCATTCATAGCCTACGTAATCAAACTTGACGCTAGGTGGCGGCGATATCTGGGGATTGAAATGATTTCGTCCAATTACCGGTACATGAATTACAAGTATCAAAAAAATTTCAACGCTGTCAATGAATCGAGAGATGGTGCAATGGGGAAAGTTAGAAAAGGCATAGGGGCCTATTTGTCACAATAAATTCGGTAGCGTTTCCACCGCGGTGAAAATCATTTCCACCGCGGTGAAAATCATTTCCACCACGGTGAAAATCATTTCCACCGCGGTGCGAATGTTTCCACCGCGGTCACGTTCCCACCTCGGTGGAAGTTCACCGCGCTGAGAACTTCATGGCGGCGCGGTCGATCGCCGAAAACACCCGTCGGGCGAGGTTTCTGTTCGAATGGGTATATTGTACGTTTTTGCATTGGATTGATACGATATTGTCGTGAAAAGAAGCTTTTTAACCCTGTTTTCGGCGATATTTCGGTGTTTTCCGGCGTATTTTGGGTAGGCCCTATGTCGGTCTTCTTACGTGCTTCATCAATAAGACCGAGCTGAATTCGGAGTCATTGTCGACAGAGCAATATTCCATTTTCACGATTGGCTTGAGTCTCAGAAGGCCAACTGCAAGTGACCTCTTCTATTTGGATATTCGGTAAAATGTTTTCTTGAAGCACATCAGGAACATGCGTGTGTTTCAAATAATTTCAGGGACAATACGAAATATTTCAGCGTAAGATGCCATAGAAAAAACCATGCAGAAAATCCTCCCGGTTAGATCTAGAGCGAAATCTTCCGTTTTTTTACGATATTCCAGTACACTTATATTTAAATGATGAACAAATTCACTCGCATTACCATCACAGCCAAACCAGATGACTTTGTTGGCCGCAGGATAGGACACCGTTGAAGCGGCAGGAGATGACATGTAGATGACCCTGTTCATTATGTCACCAGGAGAAGCAGATCGAATGACTTTAAAGGGCCTCTAGAGGCAGCTCGCCATTAGGCTACTATCAGTACCGGTTCTTCGGCCAGGCGGCGCCACTTTAACGTAATAATCACCATTGTGTACACACAGGCTGCGCGAGACTGCTTGCGTGAGACTGCTTTTGCACAGACCTGTGTAGCCGTGGAACGCATCACATCGGCCAGANTTCTGTAGAAACCAAAGGGCAGCCACAATATAGCGCACACGATGGACATTTCAGGCCAGTTGAGAGTTACAGAGTGGCACGGCCGGGGATAGAACCCACGATCTTCCGATCACGAGTCCACAGCCCTAACCATTATGCCACCGCGCTCCCCATGACATGGTGTAATTACCATCACATGGTGATGGTAATTAACAAGCAGAATTAACTACCTGCACATTAAACTGTGGTTTGACTTTCAGATGTTCCTGACATCATCACAGAGTGAACCATGTTGTTGACACTAACTTATGCATTCCTTACATACTTCCTGAGACTGAAAGAAAGGTGGAGAATGAATCGTTGCATGAAGTAAGGGGACTTTTTAAAGCATTCATTGTCAATAGAATACTAAGGCCTAGACCTATGCCAAAGCAAGAAGGAATGTCTAGTTTAATGTTAATAGTTCATACTTCATCTCTTTCGGCCTATTTTGCTCTCCTCAGATCAGAAACTGTACCGTACCACAGAAATGTGCTGCTCTCAAGTGCAGTGGCTTGTAAAACATCACAAATCTTTCTTTTCCAGATTTATCACTGACAATATCAAAACATGCAGTGTTATCTTCAGGAAGGAAGGGTTGAAGAACCCGACAAGTTTGCTGCTNACCATCACATGGTGATGGTAATTAACAAGCAGAATTAACTACCTGCACATTAAACTGTGGTTTGACTTTCAGATGTTCCTGACATCATCACAGAGTGAACCATGTTGTTGACACTAACTTATGCATTCCTTACATACTTCCTGAGACTGAAAGAAAGGTGGAGAATGAATCGTTGCATGAAGTAAGGGGACTTTTTAAAGCATTCATTGTCAATAGAATACTAAGGCCTAGACCTATGCCAAAGCAAGAAGGAATGTCTAGTTTAATGTTAATAGTTCATACTTCATCTCTTTCGGCCTATTTTGCTCTCCTCAGATCAGAAACTGTACCGTACCACAGAAATGTGCTGCTCTCAAGTGCAGTGGCTTGTAAAACATCACAAATCTTTCTTTTCCAGATTTATCACTGACAATATCAAAACATGCAGTGTTATCTTCAGGAAGGAAGGGTTGAAGAACCCGACAAGTTTGCTGCTGAATGCTATGAAATATCCAGAGGAGGAGGAAGTCACGAAGGGAGGGGATGTGGAAATGCTGGGATCAAAACCAAAGGTTTCCTAAAGTGAAATTCTCGTACATTCCTGTTTAAGACTTGTAGACTGTCACCTATCAACTAAAACCAAATCCAGCCACCATTCCATTCCAGTGTTCTCCACACCAGTTAAAAAGAGGGCGGCCCGCCCCTCTTAAAATACCGATGGCAAAATCCACCCCTCTTAAAAATGGCCCGCCCCTCTTAAAAATTTGTCCGCCCTAATATTTATGGTTTAGATCGCTCAATTATGCATCTCAGATGCTCAGAAAACGCATCTCAGAGCACCTAAAATCCAAATTTCGCTGGGGGAGGGCCCCCAGAGCCCCTGCCAGAAGGCGCCTCGCGCGGTGACTTCAGCACCACGCCCACTGCCGCCCCTCTTAGACCAAAACTCGTGGAGACACCGCATTCCAAGTCAGCATTGGTGTGTCATTAGTGTGTTTTGCTATGATGGTTGCTATATAGAAACTTTTGATTTTTTCAGCTGACGGTCCAAATGTCTGACTGGGCATGCTACCTCGACAGTCAGTATCACACTCCACATTACATGACAGATGAGAATTATGTCTGTGTACTCTTGGAGGCCAAGCTACCCACTGATAGAAATGACTACCTTGCATGGTCATTTTCTGTGCCAATGAACAAGAGGATTAAGGTAATAACTGTATATGGTTGTTATGAATCAAAGTCTATGCTCAGCTTTTCTAGGTTCTGAGTCTGAGTTGTCTGGGCTGATTGAAGATTAATTTGTCTAAATATAAATTTGTGACCTTATTTTACACAGGTATCCTCATTGTCTACTCCATTGGCATGGAAGTCAGGTGACCCTTTTGGTATCCTTATGGAATGTACAGCTGAGAACTATATGGCCCTTGGTACTGCTTTCATGAATGGATACTTAGTCACAGATGAAGTTCTGGAGATAAAGCAGCTTATATGTTAGTATTAGTCTCTTTTTTGCCTAGTAAACATCAGTGTTTATACTATGTAATGGGGAACCGGCGTGCTAAAAGGAGGCGCTGGGCAACAACTTAGTTTTTCCACAAGAACGCATGGGCTGCGACGTTGAAAACGTCATTGACGTCGTGACGTTATGTGAGATGCGTCATTCAGAATCAATGACGTCGCTCTTCGGTCTGTTATTTACGCTAAAATAGTCAATTTTATCGATGAAATTCATCATGTTCCCGCTTGAATTTTCTTTTGAAAATACTCAGATACATTGAGTCAGTCCTATACTTGATGATGGATGTGTAAAATTCAAAATTCAGTGGACTACTTCAGGTATATTTAGGGCTAGAAGTAGGGTGTAGTTTCAGAATTAAATGGCAAATAACGTTGGTTTGACTTTCAACGTCATACTTTTAACTGAGTTGTTCGTCAGCGCCACGTCACGGAGTAGTTCCGCCGGTTCCTCATTGCAGTGTCTTACTTTAATGTCGAAAATGTATTTTGTTCCAATTTGAACCCAGATTCATGATCCTGTCTTATTTTTCAGCCGTGGATGTCCTGGGGAAGCCTATAGGCCTACTACGGACTGATAGTCAGTCAGAGACAGTGCCAGTGTTTGTGTCACCAGTAACATCAAAGTCTTCATCACTGGAGAACATCAATGAATTGAGAATGCCTGACATGCCGATTACAAAGTTACCCGTTCCTTTGGAACACTTAGAATTCGATATTGCTGAGTCAAACGAGTCTATGGCTTCAACGTCTGACGTTGGAGATCTTGCAGACGATTTCCGAGCTGATCCTGAGAATACAGAGAATGGCGGTCAGGAAGCATTTGCGGAGTTGACCGACGATGATCGTAAGCTCTTAAAAAGAATTGACGGTGTCCAGGAGAATGTGGCTGCATCTGAATCTCAGGCTCCCTCAGATCTGTATAAGCTTACACCCGACAGCCATGACACAGGTTTCTCCACTGAATCAGATAGTTCGTATAAAAGTCCCACTGAGAAGATGAGTGGTGGGATTTCTGAGGGACATTTTCAACAATCTAGTTCGCCCTTGTCAGATGAGTCTAAAAAACAGTCTTGCAAACCACCAAACGTTCTGATCTACTGTGGAAAGAAAGATTCCGTCAGAAATTTTGAGGAGATCAAAACTGTGATAAGCGAGTGCATCAATGCGACCAGTTACACTTTATACCACCTCAAACATGACCAAGTCGGTACGACACCGTGGAGTGACAATATTGCTCTTCTGATTGTCTGTGTTGAGAATCTCTATGATGATGTTGAAAATCATTTTCTCTCCTATTTTGAGAAGGGTGGTAAGCTCGTTAGCTTTTGCAGTAGTTTGGATAAGCATTTCTTACAAAGGGAGAAAGTATTTTCTCAGAGTGTGGGCGTTTTGGCCCTGTCTTACAAGACGTGGAGTAAGGTTAATGTGATATCCAGCAGGTACGTCTACTCTGATGAGGGCTTGGATGCAACAGAGAACTTGCGAGTTCTGGCGACAGATTCGGTGACGAACAAACCTGTGATTGTGGAAGTTGGAGGACGTGGCAGTGGAACAGGCGTGATGATTCTTACCCAGGTAAGGGAGTAGAAACTGAGATGTGTGTTATGGCATGCGATGAATTCCCCTTGCCTTCCCCGACTCACCCCTGAGTGGTGAAAAATTTATGCATTTGACTCATTCATCTCCTTCAGGTGTACCTTGAGAAAAATCCCAGTCAGATGGCCATCACCACCGAGATCTTCTCCCTCTTGAAGAAATCAAATGAAACAAAGTTTGAAATTCTGCGAGATCTCTTCAATGGCCTGGGTATCAACTCTGAGAAGGAAGAGAAGCCTGTTATCACACACGTATGCCTTCACAGCTCCAACCAGGTAGGCATTGTCCTAGCTTTTCCACTTGGTAGGCAAAAGACCTTGCTGCTCAAGAGAGTAGGCCTAGATGCTTCAAGTTTACCGGTGCTCTCTTGCCTGCATTATCATCAATACCCCACAGCATAAAGGAATCAACCATAAAGGTTTACCTGCGAATGGCGAATGATGAAGGAGGGATACACTTCATGTGTTGCCACCAGATGTCTCTCACTGCCTGAAATTTGGCTTTACGTAATAGGCAGGCACTTCAACGTTTTTTGTGGTGAAGGGGTACATGAACCTGTCAACTTGATGCTTTGAATTCCACTTCTGAGGATGACAGAGCAATTTTCAGCACAATTGTGTTCCACGTGCAAATGTACGTTGGCCTATTCAAATGTACACAGATGACCCTGCGCTCACATCGTTCATGGGGTTCTCATTAATTCAGTCCTTTTGTATCATAAGATCAACTAGTCGGAATTCAACAAAATTTGCAGTAAACGTGCAGAAGGGTCTCTCCTAAAGGGATACTGTCCACATTCATAAAATGCTAAATTTGTAGGTTGAACCGTTATGGTTGATTCCTTTATGCCCATAGTTCATCTGAAAGTTCAAGTATTGTCCATTTCAGGAGATGCTGTCTCACTTTTGGTCCTCCATTCAACCTCGACTCCAGAACAATAGACTGGCATCTAAAAAAGGGAGTCTAACGTTTATGGACAGCCCAGTTGATCTGCCAGAGTCAATTTCACCATCTGATAGTGATACGCCCGTAGTGCGAAATGAGAATCTTGACCTGTTGAAGATGGATTTAAGAAAGTATGAAGAACATCTTTCCACATCTGTCCTCGGTCGTGTCATCTTCTATGCGGATGTGATGAAGAGCACTCAAGACCTCCTGGAAGGGTAGGTTTGTTGCAGAGTTCGGGAATATACAGTAAGTTCATGTTTTATTGGTCTTGGGCCATTTCTGGAATAATCCGCCATTTCTGGAATAATCCCGGTAATGCCTATTACAATATTCATTTGGGGCCTATGAGGATGTAATGACATTGAACAATCTGTGATCTGATTTCTACCAACACAAGTAGAAAACCACAGACTGGGTAAAACCAACAAAAAAAAATGTTTTTGGTAAAATTCAGGTGGAAGACCAATAAAACATGAACTTAGAATTTGTAGTTGCCTGAAGGTGCAAGATACTCTCTGTCCACTGTTTTCTTTTCAAGGTAATGTTCGTCATGTTAAATTTTCTTGTCTGCCTCAGGTTTATGCTGAATATTCCTAAAGAAGCTGGAGTTATTGCCATTGCTTGTAGGCAAACAGCGGGAAGAGGTAAGCACACACAGGAGATCACTATCAATCACACATTCATGCAATTTGTTCTGTTGTTGTAGATCACAGTAGTCAGGTTGAAGCTCGATGACCGCTCTTCATATTATTTAAGGAATTGATACCGAACTGGAGGTATTGGTTGTCTCACCAAACCCGCGAGGGTGGAGCTAAAATGCAGACCTAAACCCGAGGCGCTTCGTGGTTGCGACACCAAAGCCCGGTGTGGTTAAAACGAGGCTAATGCATTATCCATTGAAAACAAGGCTCACTGTGACCAAGGTGGTTTAGAATAGGCAACCCTGTCAAAATCATTCTGTTCTCTGTTCTGAAATTGCAGGTCGAGGTGGGAATGCTTGGTTGAGCCCAGAAGGATGTGCCTTATTCTCTCTTCATGTCCAGTTTCCTATCAACTCAAATCTTGGCCAGAAACTTCCGTTCCTACAACTCATTGCTTCACTGGCCGTTGTCAATGCCGTCCGGACTCTGCCAGGATATGAAGACATCAGTGTCAGGTTAAAATGGCCCAATGATATTTACTACCAGCGGGATATGAAAATGGGAGGTGTGCTTGTCAATTCATCGCTCATGCAACAGCAAGTGTATGCAGTCATAGGTAAGAGCACCCGTGTTATTTTTGCAACTCGTTTGTCGAAAGTCGCATTCAGGGCTCAAAATTCCCCAGAGTTCTCCTGTGGCCATTTTCTGAAAAATGGCCACAGGAGATTGGGCTCTTCGGTGAACATTTCCAGGCAGGCCCTCTGCTGCCATTTCAAAGATTTCAACACTGTCTGGGGCTATCTTAGCCTGGTCCCCTGTCGTAATGCGCTCCGTAAAATGGAGGCACGTGCTATGACAGGGGACCAGCCTGTGAGAAGGCTAATGTCATGAACGGGAACCTACACAAGTTCCGCAGACTAGTTCCATTGCTTATTGTACATTTGTATGCACCATAGGTGGGGTGCACGACAAGGCAGTGAGAACTTACGGCGGCAATCCATGGCCGCAGGCAATACGAGTAAACGGCGGCAAAATCGCTGTGTTCTGCAGCAATTGCCACGATGGCCGCAGTGAATTTTGAGCCCTGTGCATTTCCAGTTATGTCATAACTGGTCCATTGTTTTGCAATCTACAAGAAAGATAAACTTTCTTCCTGTCTCATCCATTCCAGGTTGTGGCTTCAATGTCGCAAACAGGAACCCGACGATCTGTTTAAATGATATCATTGACCAATACAGCGGAGAACGTAGGGTGAACCTCGAACTGTTTTCTGTAGAACAGCTGATTGCACGGACTGTGTCGAATATTGAATCTCTGATACAGGACTTCCAGTCACATGGACCCGATGGGTTCCTCAAGTCATACTACCAATACTGGTTGCACAGGTAGACTTACCTTTAAAACGTTGTCACTGAAATGATGATAGTCACCAATGATAGTCGTACTTGTATCTTGCCGCAGTGTTTCCGCCAGAGGGTACTATGTTAGTACCCTCGAAAGACCAGGAAACAGTCTTTTCTGGTCTCTCCAACTGAAAAGTGCCTGAGGAAGACCCCAGTTGGGGTCGAGAATTCGCAAGATTCTGGAAGTTGACTTCTTGATATTTATCGAAAGAACAGAAAAGGGTGATTTTCTTTAATTTCATGGGGTTTTTGCTGCCTTTAAAGAAATTATTCAGGACTCCCGCGGATCTTTAAAAAGCATTAAAAGTCAGGAATTTTTGTTTTTCAGAATTAAGGCCTTAAAAGCCTTAAATATAGCATTTTTTCACTCAGTGGCCTTAAAAAGGCCTTAAATTTGATGTAGCTTCAGTTTTGAATTTTCATTAAACCGTTTCCCCTTCCTAACGACGTTTTTATTCATATCAGTTGAAAACCGCCCAGTCGTCAAAATCGGGATCCCGCCCTCAGCGCTTACCTTTATGTGTTCTTTACAACATTCTCCTGCGTTAATATTGCACAACCCACATTAAAACTCCTGACAACTTGGCCTTAATTTTTTCCCGGATTGGCCTTAAAAAGGCCTTAATTTTGCTCACCAAAAAGCCACAGGAACCATGTTATTACCCTCCAAAAAATTTCTGGCAGAAACCCTGCTTGGTAAACTAAACCCTTCTGCATCTTCCAATTCTCTCCTTTCCAGCGATGCACAAGTATCTTTAGAAAGTGAGGAAGAGGATGCCGTTATCCAAGGCCTTGATGAGTATGGCTTTCTCCAAGTGAAGACAACCAGTGGGAGAGTCCTGAGCGTCCAACCAGATGGCAATAGCTTTGATATAATGAGGAACCTAATTTCTACAAAAACAAGATAAATGCTAGACCCTACTAGAACAGCATGACAGTGTGCAGCACCTGCATCTCCAAGATGATCCATTTTCAAGACAGCAAGCCCTGGGCAGAATAGATACCGTATATGCAATTATTTCCGTGGCTAAAATATTTAGCGGTTGGGGTCCGAAAGTACCTTTTCGCGTGGATTATAAAAATTCGCGGTTGGGGTCCGATGTAAGATTTCAAAAACACTGCATTTTCAATGGTGCGCGGTGTAATTCAGTGCAAACCACGATGTATTACGGGATCTTCGGCGGTTGGAAAATGGTTCACGTGTACCGGTACCGGTAATAGAATTCGCGGGGTATTGACCAATTCGCGATTTTTGCGGTAATTTTTATTCGCGAAAATATATATATAATATATATATGGTAGTCCAGTTATCTGATCACAGTGACATGTGCTTTTTGCCCTTGCACACCACAAAACGACTGCATGTTTATATTTGATCATTATCAACCAATCCGTCCATTGATTGTGAACCAATTAACTTTCTATACATAATAATTGATGAATTGTAATGCTTTGTGAGTGCTGATCTTTTGTGTAGTGAACGTGTCCAAGTAAAACATGAACTGGCTTACAAACAACTTAGTTTCTTTTTCATTATGTTCACATCAATTTGATGTTTTCTGTCCCTTGTGTCTTGAAGCATTCAGCCTTGCATTTTGGCCATTTTGTCCTCTTTCACCTCTATTACACTCCATTTATGGTTCAGAATATGAAATAGAATCAGGTTTCTAAGGTGAAAGACATTGCTTCCTACCAGATTCGAACCCATGCGATGGACCCTTGCATGAGGCATCAATCGCCAGCACTAAGGGGCAGCACACCTTAAACCACTAGGCCAAATCCCCATCTTCATGGGGATTTGTATGGTTCATTAGTCTTAGTCTTATCCTTACCATCAGGCTCTTAGGTGTGAATACCTGCACTAATCTGATGAAAAGAATAAATTGAGAACAGTTAAGTTTGAGCACTTTATTCTATAGCAATAATATCAAGGTACAAACACACAAACTGCTATTCGCAGGTATCACTCAGAATGATATGCTTATCACAGATATGCCTAATTTAGTGGGAGGTGGGTATATAAGGTGCACTGATGATTTCATTCTAAAAGCCGTGGCATTTTGAAGGTCGAGACAGCCTTCCCACAGTCTGGGTTCTAGCCAGGCCAGTTTCACAGGGCGGTACCACCCTGTTCAAAATTCAGGTCATTTTACCACCCTGTTTAAAATGTAACTTGCAATGCATTTTCTATTAAACCACCCTGTTTGAATTTCACTCCCACCCTGTTTGAAAATCCAGGGTCTTAAAGTCATAGGAAAATGCAGTCATCCCATCCTGTTTGGAAAAATTTCTGGCTAGAACAGTAACACTGATTGTCGTGTACTTCAACAATTTTCTTTCTCGGTCCCTGTACGTCTTTCAGATCAGATGAACAAAAATGCTTGTCAACACCACTTACATGATGCATTCAGTTGACTGACTCGACAAGGATGAACTTGAAATTTCCAAAAATGGTAAATCTACTTTGAGTAGTTCCATGGAAATGAAGAAAACGATCCAAATGAAAAAGGTTGGTTGCAAAAGTTCAGTTAACTACATGTGCCACACACACTCACTGATGTGAATTTAGTAATCTCATTGGTAAAAATTTTCATGCTATTTGAGGGATGTGAATCTAAATTACACACTCATCAAACTGGCTTCTGAGCAAAATTGCATTTTGTTCTTTGGCATCGAAATGATTGTGATTCAGAATCAGATATGTTCCATGTGCATGTACTGTATCAGAACTTTTGGGAGGGGTAAGAGATCAGTTCTGCACTTCACACCTAGTCCCACACCATTTGACGCTGTTCTTAAGATGTCTCTGATTCGCAAGCATGCCTGTAACTTCAGGCTCCGTGGTGTTTTCCGACACACTTTCAACCATTTAAAGAGATCTGGATGCTCTTGAAGGATTCTAGGGGTATTGGGTCCTTCTGATAAAGCCATGTCCGTGACTTGGGCACCGCCTTCGACCAATGCCTCAACCGACTTAGGATCTCTAGTCCGCTTCAGTATTGTATAGAGTGGTGTGACTGCTTCATTGCCTGCCTTGTGGTTCGGATCAGCACCATAACATATGAGCGCCTTTACTGACAAGTAATCACTGGCAAAAAATAACGGTGTACCCCCCTGACACTGCGGGAGATCCACAACTGCTTTCTTCTCCAGCAGCAGAGTCACAATGTCGGGTTTTGCATGAATCACGGCGATATGTAACGGAGACAACCCATAAACGTCCTGTGCGTTCACATCACACTTCTTCATCCGAGCGATACTGGTGATAATTTCAATGTTTTCTGTGTCGATTGCATGTGACAGAGCACACATTTTCTCGCGACATTCCAAGTTGACATTTGCGCCAGCCTCCGTTAAGATTTTCACAATCTCTACACACTCGGTACAAATAGAGTAAAAGAGACAGGTCTGTGTCAAGTCCTCCACACATTTATCAAGTCTGTACGATGTTGAGTTTGGTGTTATGATTTTCTTTACTCCATAGTTCACATCACAACTATGTTTGATAAGCAACTTCACAACATCCACATTTTTCTCGGATGTTGCAACTTGGAGGAGTGTTTTACCAAGGGCATCAGAGTTTTTTTCGCTTGTAAACACATGATTCGGACTCAACCCTGCTTTGAAGAAACCCTCCAACTTCGCAATATCCGATTTCTTTACGGCCTGGAAGAGATCATCGGCAAGGAAGTTATCCATGCCGCTTAGAGATTCTTGAAGAGGGAAACTCATCCCATATCCTTGTAAGTTGAGTCACGATTTCACTCCATCTTCTGAAAATAAATTGAAACGAGAAGATCAGACATCGACTGAAAAGCTGCAACTCAGGCTGAATCGAAAAGCCAATCACGATGTCATGCATGCAGCTAGCTCAGTCTGGCTATAATACGTATGGCCCTCTGCACACACCATTAGCGTGTTCGGAAAGCTTCCTCGGGGAAGCTTGGGGAAGCGGGAGAGCGTTCGGTAAGGTATTTGGAAGGCTGCCAAGGCTTCCTCGAGCCTGGCCGAAGTGAGCCACTCGCCGAGTCGCTCACTTGGGGAAACTCCCGGCATGCATTTCGGTTTTCTTTCCAAGCCGACATGCTGATTGACTGAACATGGAATATTTCACGCCTGCAACCCACAGTAGTACCTTTCCCCGAGGAAGCGCAAATTTCGTTCGGAAATTCGCCTTCACTGGGCATGCTCACATTCCCCGAAGCTCAGGGAAGAAATTTCCTCGGGGAAGCTTTCCGAACACGGCGGCCCATATAAATTGACAAGGCCCAGCCAGAAGTGCAGGCCAGCAGGGGGCATGGCAGTGCAGTGCCAATCATGCAATGTGCAGTGCATGAGAGTGCGTACATCCATGGCGTGTTTGATCATGCATGATTGATTCATGATCATGGACATCCGACATGAACACTGTCAAACACGCGATCACCCGTTCGAACCCGAATTCCATTTAATTTCAGCATCTAAGACAATATCCTTACTTCAATCATCACGAGAACTAGCAGAAACCATCTTTATTGAACTGTTACCAGAGAATTTACGGTTAATAACCAGCAACTGAAAATATTTCCTGGGTTTGTTATGGAAATTTGGTACTTTCTACGCTTTGCACTTCATGAAAATTTTCCCCAAATTTTCCCTGCTGCAATCTGGTTTTTCCTATCGAATGAACCATGTACTCAATCTAGTGTGCACCATCTCATGAAAAAAACACTTATTCTTGCCATTGGAATCACTTGCCTTCCGTTTTGTGCGTAAACTAGGCAGCAAAATGCAAAAAAGTCGAATATTTAGCTTTGAGTCGCATAGTCTCAGAAAAATCCGGTAGATGTCACCAGCATACAGGAGTTCATTTTCACAGTTTTCTTCTGTAAGAAAATGTGCCTTATAGCCTATAGCATAGGCTAGCCTTGGTTAGCTGGCCTATGTCTGATGCGTAGTAACATGTAACCCACTGCTAGGCCTACCAACAACAAAAAGGTTACATCATATGTGGAGGTGGTGGTAGGCAGCCCGCGCCGCCCCGCCCGCCCGCATGCATGGATGGAGGGCAGGGCGGTGTGTGTGGGCGTGGTGGGCGAGCCAGGGGATCAATGACGTCCTAGGGCTAAGTCCACATCACTTTGTTTAGGCCTATGTGTTGGTCAGGTATAGTGACATGTCGGTACGGTCGGTACGGAGTTCGAGGACAATCAGACTATGATCGTAAAGTCCTGTCCTGGCACGGTGCCTCTGGTCTTCTTGGCAGAAATCACTCAGTCTCCCCGGCAACACGGCTTTTCCAATATCTTGCTCAGTCGGTGATCAGTCAATTATCAATCGATCAGTCGTTCGATCAGTCGTTCATTTAAAGGACCACAGTATTGCTTCCCAATCCTGCGTTACACGTACCCGCGTTAAGGGGGAGACCTCTATTAACGACTTGGTAAACTACCGCATGCAACTAGTCTCGCGCAGCCAGCCGTTTCGTTCCACAGTACTGCTACACAAACTTGTTCGATCCCAGCGGCTGGGTGACCGAGACTGTAATCATACATTCTCCAACACTGGGGCGAAAGGCATAACTACAGTATTGGAGCATGGTGCCGGTGGCGCCGGCTGTCGACAGAAAGATGCAATACAGTGGTCCTTTAACTTTGTTGCAACCTTCGACAGTCTTGGACTGTCGAAGCAACCGGTATTTATACTCCCAGCCACCGCATCAGGATGCATCTCACATATTCTAGAACAATCAAGATACAGTAACAAGAGAGAAAATATAAATAACTCAGGGGGTGGATCCACGATTTTGGAAAAGGGGGCACACTGTGCTAGAAACATTGAAATCTGCGGTGAATTTCAATGATTTGCTCCAAATTNGCCCCCCCCCCCCCCCCGAATCTGCGCCTGCAACTCGGAAAGAAAAACCTAGAACAATCTAGAAGGGACCAGGAAATTCTCTTGGGGAAAACTCAATTAACTTATGACTCATAGCAAAAATTCATACGCGAGCAACTCATACGCATGTCAGTACCGGTACTATTAATAGCAATCTAGTCAGCCGAATTTCAACCTCGGCGCCAACAGGTTAGTCTAAATCTGATATTTCTGCATTGATATTAGGTGAAGTACCAAAACTTCGTGAGCCTCTGGCCAGGAGTCTGATTTGTGAGTCAACATCCAGCACACGACAGCTCAAGTACCGGTACCGGGTATGCAAGTCTTTCTAAGTGTGGGATGAGTCTTTGGCAATTGGAAAATGGCATCAAGTGGTACTTCACCAGACTCTGCTTTGGAATATTCGGCTGCTGATGATGATCTACGCTCCCTCTTGGCGGGGAAGGGACTCGTGAAAACTGCTGACTGTCCGGTTGATATTCCTTCGAATGAGGGTATGTAATGCATTGACCAGACTGTGGGAATAGGCCTTGTCTTTTAAGGCGAGCTAAAAAGTGCATTTGCAAGGCGCATGCAATTTTTTAGCTCGCCTTAAAAGACAAGGCCTGCTATAACCGTTAAATTTTCACGAGCGTTTTATTTTCGCGATGAGGGGTCAAAATGCGAACTTAAATGGTGCGAAAATCGCTGGGCCTTAAAAATTTCTGAAGCTCAAGGACCATATATCGCGAAATTTATTCTTCGCGAATTTGTGAAGTACGTAAATCGTGAACAGTTAACGCCACGAAAATTTCAGGGTTTACAGTATCAAATCTAATCCACTGACTGTTATAACCCCTTCTTGAAAAAACAAATCTAGATATTTGATTGGATGTGAATGGATTGAGTTCAGTGACTATAAGCGAAAGACTGCTAGTGTCATGACTGTGTGGATGGAGTGCTCCTTCCTTGACTTGCAAAAAATGACATCATGTCAAATTTACTTGTATATAGGCCGATATGTATAATTAGGAGATGATCCCAAGCCAAGGAAGGGCCAGCAGAAGACGAAAATGTCATATGAAGGACAAAACTCTTTCTTCGTATTGCAACCAGTAAGAGATGGAAAGTCTTTTCTATGTGTAGCCATTTTATCATGGCGATGTCATTTTCAGTTGTATGACTTTTCAGATTTTTAAGGTCTTAGATTCTGGAATCTCATTTGCAGATGAAGTATTCTACCCTGTCACGAAGCGTAATGTGTGTTACATCGTCGCCGGCGTTGTCTTCAATGAGGCGGGTGAAATACTCTTCATGCAGGAGGCGAAGGCGTCGTGTCGGGGGAAGTGGTACTTGCCAGCTGGTCGGATGGAACCTAATGAAACAATTGAAGTAAGTAAAGTACAGGGGCCGGTTGCACAAAAAGTTGAAAGGATAAAAGTCTGTTAATTTAACTTTTCCTCTTAAATCCTTAACTTTGTTTTAACTTAAAAAACTAACATTTTGGGATAAGTTAACACCAAGATAAACTACCGGTAACAGTGATTTTTAACTTTTGTGCAACCGGCCCCAGATCAAAGTCAGTGCTGCTGATAGTGACGTCACTATCCAAGGGCAAATCCAACGTGTCCTCTGGGATGACCCATATTGGTTCACTGAGGCATTAGGGTGTTGATATCATCATTGTCTGTCTCAGGCAGCTATCATCAGTTTTCAACCTAAGCGAAGCATGAATATGAGAGAGAAGGCAGCTGAAAATTTGGCAGAGTTAATGAGTGAACAACATGAATGAATGATGAGATGGAGGCATAGCACATGTAAACTTCATAAAAATCTTGATTATTTGCCTGTTAAATCACAGCCTGACATCCACCTGAGTAGATCATGTAGAGAATAGCAATACTGGAGTGGACTTTGTGGGTCACCTGATATGCTTGACAAAATGTCAAGTCACAGATTCTCCTGCCATTTACTATCTCATTTGAGTTTATTCCCTGACCAAAATCTTATCAATTTAAAATGTTTACATCTATTAAAATCAAGTCCGTTACTTCATATGATATGAGCTTGGTACATAAACAAAAACAGTCTGTTATCTTCAATGAGGAACCGGAGGAACTGGTCAGTGATGTGGTGCTGACGAACAACTCAGTTAAAACCATGACGTCAAAAGTCAAGCCAACGTTTTATTTGCCATTTAATTCTGAAACTACACTCGACTTCTAGCCCTAATATGCCTGAAGTAGTCCATTGAATTTCGAATGTTACACATTTATCATCAAGTATAGGACTGACTCAGTGGTTTCTGAATGTTTTCGAATGAAAATTCAAGCGGGAACATGTTGAATTTCATCGATAAAATTGAGTATTTTAGCGTAAATAACAGACCGAAGAGCAACGCCATTGATTCTGAATGACGTGTCGCAAATAACGTCACAGACGATGTGCGACGTCAGTGACGTTTTCAACGTTGGAATGCATGCGCTTTTGTGTTAAAACTGAGTTGTTCCCCAGTGCCTCCTTTGGGCACGCCGGTTCCCCATTCTGTCTAAGACTGATAAATCTTGACGCAAGGGCCCAACGCGCCGCGTAGCGGCCAACAGCGAAGCTAGCCAAAGACTTGTCACGGGTCAATCAATAGAACTGGACTCATAGGAAATATGCACCTAATGTCCAGATGGAATATACCGGACGGTTGGTTCACGTTTTTAGTGACTGTGAACGTAGATGGGTACATTATGTAGCGATACGCTGACAGATTTGCTGGGGACTTGCTCTGTGGATGTTGTAAAATGCGATTTTTGGAAGATTATTCTGATTTGCAACGTCATTTTTAATTAACATAAAAATATGTTGAGTAGCTGGGATATGTTTATAAACATTTATTGAGCAGCCACCGTCATGACGTGGCCGGCTGGCGCATCGGTAGAGCGTCCGGCTCTGAATCCGGGGCGCCGGGTTCGAGCCTTGCGATGGGAATTTTTATTTTTTTCACGTGTCAGTTTCTCTTTTTTTTTTTTTTTGCTGAAAACGTTTTGTCGCAGGATGAATATCTCCCCAGCCCTTCCATTTCCCTACAAATCTGCATTTGCTAATAAATACTTATAACCACAGATCCCTGTCAGCTGCCCTGCATTCAGAGAGACTTTTCACTAAAGTCTCTCTGAATGCAGGGCAGCTGACTACCATCCACATTCCCCTCCCAGTCACCAAAAATATCAACACCACAACTAACGTTCAAGACTACTGGATCAAGTAGGCCTGTAGTGATAGCTGCCTTTGAAAGAAGTCAGTAAGTGACCGAAACAATGTGATGATTGATTGGCCGCTCATCACATTTAACATTATCAACAATTGTTGATAATGTTATGCAAGATTTTACCGGTAATATAGGTGTGATAACAAGGTCAGAGAAACTAGGATTAGGAACGACTAGTATTAAAGGTAGACTAGCCATTAGGTCTCTGATAGAGAAAAGTCCCACAGGGTTTTCATTAACAAACGTAACAGAGAGCACCCACAATTCAACTGAAACAGTAACAGAATTCTTGAGCATGTCAAACTTTGGGCATTTTTGGAGCTTCTGGTTCTCTATGGAAATAGGGTAGGTCATGGAACGGAAGGAACTATAGGGTAATCAGATAGGCCTGAAGGTGTGAGGGAAGTTCCAACTCCTGAGCGAAGGCAGTGAGCATGAGTGGTGGACGTAAACTCTCCCGCATTTTCATTCCACTCAATTCCTTCAAACTGCGACAGTTCTTCTGCCTTGATTTCAACCAGTTTATTGTGTTGTGCTTCTGTGGTGATGACTCTGAAACCTCAGCATCCAATCTCTTGATAAATGTATCTCGTGGTCGCCCAATGCTGATGTGGAGGGTTTTCAAGGCCATTGAAAGCTCGCACAGGCATGATTTGTCCCGAGTATCGTGCGCTTGATGCTCAAGATAAGCATCCAATAGAAATCCATACAAATCTTCTTCATCCATGTCAGGGTTTGCGTAAATTGTCAAGTCGCCTCCAGCCTGAACTAAATAACGGAAATTCCTGAAATGGTTTTGCAATGTTTCTGTGACTGTTTCGTTGAAGATTCTACAGTGCAAAATGTGTTCGATTTCCGACAGCGTGCGATCTAATGGTGTCTGTCCAAAGATGTTTTGTGCATTTACGTCTGCCCCATGTTCAAGTAAACGACGAACGATTTCTGGCAATGTTGGCAGGATTCCTTTGTTCGAGCTTTGCTGTGAGAGCGAAGGTTTGGGGCTGGCTGCGATGTGGAGTGGTGTCTCATTGGCTCGATTTGTAGCGTGCAAGTCGGCGCCACGCGACAATAACGCTTCAACGACTTCTAAATGTTGGGCACGACAGGCTTCGATCATCACAGTGTTGTTCTCATAGGGGGCAGTCAAACATGCCAGTTTTGCTTCACTCATGTTGTGGGCCTTGTGAGGCCACTTTACAAAGTCATAGTCCATTCTCTGGTCGATGTTGGCATTCCATTCTATGAGTAAACTCAGGACTGCTAGATTTCCAGTCCGTGCTGCGATCAAGATTGGTGGGGTGCCAAAGTTTTTTTCTCCATTCACGTCGGCTCCATGCTCCAGAAGTAACTTCACGATATTCTTATGCCCTTGTTTACATGCGTTCATGAGTGGAGATGGTTTGCACAGATTTTGGCTGTTGCTGTTCGCTGATACACCATTCTCGAGCAGGATGCGTGACACCTGTGTAAGACCACGATTGATGGCATCGTTGATGATCCAGGAAAATCCAGGGTCTTTGAGATTTGGGGAGTTGGTCATCACTTGAGAGACCTGCAATATGAACAGGACTGACTTCAATTCTCCGAAAATCATTTTGGGTCATTCAGTGGACAGTTTGGTAGTCACTCGGCACTCGTAGTATGTATGTATGTATGGTTTATTGAAATTAAAATAAGGAGTACAGGAGTCCAGGGCCGAAGCAGAGCATTATTGGCCCTGGAAGGAAGAGATGATACAAAAAGAACAAACTGTCTGGCCGACAGGACAAAATAAACCATACATTGAACTGATCACAAAGTAAAATTACTAAGTACAAAAGATAAGAGAGAGAGTGAAGAACAGAACTCAAATTGTGGTGGGTGGCAGCCATTCCTAAATTAACTAGAGATGAGGTAACAGTACATAAATTATGAAAGGACAAGAAAGGGCATACACTATACAGATAACTATGCGTATGTTGCAAAAAAAAAGGGTTAATACATGATGTAATAATGAGCGGTTGACAGGCTATACATCCTAAATCATAAATTGGCCATCCGGTCAACAATGTCAATAATAAGATTCGAAGCAATCTCAGCTATCCGCTTTCTCACAAGTGTTGGTAAAACAATATTGCATCTACCACAGATAAGTAATTCAACTTTTTGAGACATATTAAGAGAGCAAAAAGCATTAAAATCAAAGTTAATAATATGAGACAAATCACGAAAGTGAACCTGACGAAGATCGTTAGTTAAGGGACATTGCAAAAGGACATGTCTGGTAGTCTGATTCCTAAAACCACATGGACAACAAGGATGAAGTAGTGAAGAATACAGTCAAGATGACCATGTATTAAATCTCTACTATTAGGCCCTAGGACCACTGCTCCATCACGCTCCCCGGTAGCCTATAGCCTCTAAAATAGAAATGATACCCAAGCAGGGCGGATCCACGATTTCAGAAAAGAGGGGGCGTACTGTGCTAGAATGATTGAAATCTGCAGTGAATTTCAATGATTTCCTCAAAATTTTGGAATTTCATGGTCAATTTTACAGATTTGTTGGCCGAAAGGGGTGCACCCCCTCCCCAGATCCGCGCCTGCTAATGTGCCATGTGGAAGGGCAGCTTCTAGTAAATGGAATCAAATAGAAATTACATACCTTTTTAACATCATTATGTCTGACAGCCCTCTCCAGCTCTTCAAACGCATCCATGGTGAATGTTGGCCTCCTCCTGCAGCTAGGGGTCCCCTTGTGGAGGAAATGGCAAGGACTTGCCCAGTGTCGCCTGTCCTGTCAGCTCCTTGCTGGTGAAGTGATCATGACGTAAATGCATTTACTAATCAATCAGGTTATCATGTTCTTACCAGGCCTTTGTTGTGCACTCTAACCAGTTGGTGGCGGATATAACTTATCGTAATCCTCATTCACTCTTATAAGTACCATTTACATCATAAGTTTGCCAAGTTCATTGCCGTGTCATCAATCATGTGATGTTTACCTCCTGATAATTCTGATAAACAATGCTGGTGTAGGCCAATGTAAGTGCTGCTAAAAATAACCTAGTATCATTCCAATAGGCCTAATATAACTGCTAAGTGTGCCTGGAACTAGTTTAGAAGTGGAGACCTGCTCCCATATTCATAAAACCCTGCTAGGCTTAGTTGCCTGCTAATTGCCTAGTTTGTACAGGACAATGTACACAATTAGCAGTCAACTAAGCTAGCAAGGTTTTATGAATATGGGCCCTGAACTATTGGCCTTCTTCTACCCTACTCTACTAGGCCTATGTTTGTTAATCAACTGTGACCTTTGACTGACCTTAGGACACATTCAGGTCAAGTCCATACAGGTGTGACAGGAATCTAAGTCCCCCTGGAATTAAATCCGGCTTTATTTTTAATGAGGGATTTAGGATATGGCTATAGAAACCATAACCACTTGAATACTGTTGAATCAGGCTATTGTACGCATTTCTGGTAATGATAAATAAAAAGGCAATTTCCAGAATGTTTGCAAATTTTCGACCCCAACCGGGGTCTTCTTCAGGCTGGAACTTTACAATCCGAAACTCTAGAACAGACTGAGCTGAAACCCAAATGTACGCATTTCTGGGATAACCACTCCTTTCACACCTGTACATCCATCATGTCCTGCCATTCCACTTTTCGCACGAATATTTAATGGTTTGCGTTCTTTTTAGGAGGCAGTCAAGAGAGAGGTGCATGAGGAAACAGGGTTAGAGTTTGAACCAGAGACTTTATTGTGTATGGAGGCAAGTGTTCGATGGTATAGATTCACCTTCACAGGATGTGTAACAGGTGAGTTAAAGCTGACGTGACCGAACAAAAAGCCCCCATGCGACGAGCAAGAGAATTGCAAACGCCCTGAAAACACCTCAAACATGATATACCCAGGCTCAGGACATGATATACCCCACGACGCCAGGAGGGCACCACTTTATTTGTCTTCAGGCAACAGAGCTGTCAACATCTCCGGATACCTCTTACACTACTGAAAGAAAAAAAAATGTACCGGTAGTCATTTATAGACGGGATTCCAGCCGTCGGTCTTCTGATTTGTAATCCACCACTCTGTCTACTCGGCCAACAAGCCAGCTGACAGAGACATGATTTGTGTTTGACGTAGACGTAGACCGTCGACTTACGTAATAATACTACGAATAAGGGAAAACATGAGAAGTCTTCCAACAAGTTCGGTGGTCGAACGGGGAAGATGGTGGAACAAAGACAACAGGGCGCGGGTTCGATTCCCAGCTGGGCCAAAAAATTTTCTTTCAGAAAAATGTTCAGCAGGAGCTCACCAGAGGATGTTGACACCTCTAAAGCTCAAAGACAAATAAGGTGGCGCCCTCCTGGCGTCGTGGGGTATATCATGTTCTGAACTTTTTGTTCGGTCGTGTCAGCTTTAAGCAGAGAGCTTTGAGAAATCCTGAATTCTGTGGTACCATACATTGTTGTGTTACTCTTCTGTTTACCAGGGCTAAATTACAATACATGCAAGATTGTACATGTTTGAGTGGGGTTTCCTTGTCCAACTAAAACAATCTCTACCTTGCAAGCTCCGTTGAACCTGTTTTCATTATAGGTAGGCCTAGGCTCATGTTGGGGCCAATTTCTCGACTATAATCTCTTGGTTTTAGGCTTCTCATCTCTGCGTTGTCTCCTTTATCGGACTTAATTTCAGACCTTTTATGCCTGCAGCACATATTGCAAAATGTGTCTTGGAAACTTGGATTGACAGTATAATATATGAGGAAGTTGACACTCGAATTGATGACTTTTGTCAAAGTCGCAACGTATATTGTGTAGATATCAACGTCATATGACCAGAGATGGTCCATGTGTGCCAGTCTCTCCTCTATTCGCCTTACAATCTCATTGACAGTCACAAGGACATTGGGAAGATGACATAAAAAGAACACCATGATGACTGCTATCACCATTTTGATCCATTTCGAATCTTTCGAAGGTTCCTGATCCCCATAATGATTTATATTTTGCATGTGCTTTTGCGAACAGCGTAGTTCTTGCGTCAATTTGATATTGGTATACAGCAGTACGGCAAATGGTGCAAAAAGATTTGCCGTACTCCAAATGATGCAGTTGTATAGATAAACAAAAATCGCATTGTAATATAAATCCTTCGTGATTATTGTCAATATTTTTTCGTCGGGTGACTCGTGCAGTACAACATGGTGATCCAGTCTAACCCTTTGCACAAAAAAGAGAGGACTGCTGATGATGATTGACAGTATACATGTCGAGGCGATAGAAATATAGATGTTCCTGCGTCTGAGAATCGAACTCGCTTTGAAAGGTTTCGTGGTGGCGATCCATCGTTCCACAGACACGCCCACAAGTGTCCACGTCGCAATCAACAAGGCGACATTGTTTAATCCATACATAGGTGGCAGCACCCAGATGTAGGAATTAAGAATCCAGAAAGTTCGGGTGAACCTAGCAGCAGTGTCGACACAGAAGAGTAAAAGCGTTGTTATGATGTAAAATGTGTCTGCCAAAGCCAGAGCTTGTAACATGATGAATCTGGTGCATTTCTGATGAACACTCTGGCGGTGTAGGACGCAAAATGAAATAACATTTCCCACAATGCCAAGGAGGCCAATCGGCAGCGTAACTATGACTAAGATATAAAACCTGACTGTGAGGTCTGTGGAGATTGGCCAGTCATCTCCAGTATCATTTCCAACTTTTGTGATCGCTGACAAGTGATTCATGATTTTGTAGGTGTATTCCCCTCAGAGTTTGTCTTCCTATCCTGATAAAGCGGATTGTTCGCGTCTGTCCAAAGTGAACCAAAAATAATAAAACAAGCCGTTTTATTCGTAACAACAACTGGTAAATGCATTGTGGCGGCCGCTCCGGAAACTGTTCTGTGGAATATTTGACTCGGCACGAATAGTCCGCTTTAAAATAGCACACAGTGATAGATTCTATTCCTTAATATTCCATCTCCTGTTATCTAACAGCGAACCATCAAACTGTGCGTGACGACTCAGTGGACTACCCGGTACATGTTGCCAGAAATCACAACTCTCAAATCATGTTAAATTTCCAACTTCCAATTACATCCTTATCAGTTCATGTATGTATGATGTGTCTTGCTGTCGGTGTCGGCCAGCTCCCACCAGTCCCTCTCCACACGCCACAACAGAAATCCACCTAGGCAGTGCTGTACTAATCCTTGGTCTAGACTCAGTGATCATTAGAATGTGAAAAAGTCCCTGTTTCTGGCATGTGTTATCATCTGATGCAAGGATACAGGAAGGCAATTACTAAATTAGTGTCATATTTGCCAATGTGTATTGTTATTGGTATTTGCACTTCATCTAAAACCAATGCACTTCCTGGTCGGAAACTGATGTTTGAGGACACTCATGCCGTGTTACATTATGATTTGACACAGATCTTGAAATCTAATACCAGTCAATCTATGCATCAGCCGTCATGCAACCAATCTATGGTGGTTGTCAAGGGCAACTTGGTGGAAACATGGGCACCTGTCATCTCTTAAGTAGACATTTGATTTAGATTCCTTATCTAATCGACATCAGTTGAGGAAAGGGAAATCACACTGCATGTGTTTATGACAAAGAGAGGAAACCTAGACCCATGCCCCTGGTATGAATTAAGTTCATTGTGATTCATAATTAGTGCACTGTTTGCTAATTAGTTGCGTCACGGACGTGACATTATGCATGTCATATCCGTGACGCAACTACCATAATTAGCAAACAGTGCACTAATCACAATGAACTTAATTCATACCAGGGGCATAGAAGGACACGAGCCTGAGATGATGCAGAGTACTTCCTTTGGTGCCATGAGTCGCAGAGATCGCACTGAACACGTAAAAAAAATCATGAATTTGACCTGTGAACTTGCCCATTCCTGACAAGAAATGCCTGCCTTGTGGTTAAAACAGTGCAGTGGAAGGTTATTAAGGACACCTGTGGGACTGTCACAGATGCTGTCCTCAAAAGAGAGATGTCCTAATTACAGAGGTCAGAATGATAGAAATAACCAATTTTGGACTGAACTTTGGTGTCCTTAAATAGATTGGTGTCCTCCTTGGTGAGTGTCTGCTAAGGGGGGTTCCACTGTTTAACCAATCTTGGCCCAAAGTTATCGTTGTTTGATGATGTTCTCCTGGTAGAGATGGGTCCACTGAGCGAGGTTTTTCTGAATGCCTGATGAGTTCTGAGCTTGGAAATACGCCGTCAAAATCACTTTCCTCTTTTCAGGAGGAACGCTGAAGACGCCAGCTGAAGCTGATAAGGAATCGCTCCAAGCAAGATGGATGTCTATGGAGGATTTAAAAAACAAGAAATACCCGCTTCGGTACGGTTGCTTATTCATGCCGTCCGCAGGGGTGGATCCAGGATTTGGGAAAAGAGGGGGCGCCCTGTGCTAGGAACATTGAAATTCGCGCCCAATTCCAGAATTTCACGGTCGATTTTACAGATTTGTTGGCCAAAAGGGGAGGCGTGCGCCCCCCCCCCCCTCTGGATTCGCACCTGGTCCTCCTCAGCTGGTCTCTTCAGCCAGCTTGCCTGCGTCAGCTCAAGATCAAAATTGTGCTCAGCAGATTAGCAAACTTCTCAGTTTATTGTATTCCCAGCTTGCATGCTTCTGCTTGAAATCTCCATGTTTCCGTCCTCTTCTACACAGTGTTTATTCCTAAACTAGGGCCAAAGATGTGTTGAAGTTGGTTGCAGTGGCTGAGGACTACCGCTCGAAACCTCCCCAAGCCCGTCACCCATCACTTCTCCCTGTGATAACTGGACATGAACAGCTGCTGTTGAGGGTTGTAATTGCCCATCAGTCAGGGTAAGTGGGGTCTGTGTCTTTCAGTTCCAGAAGTGTTGAAGCAACATCTTGTGAAATAGCAGTGAGTGCTGGCTCAACTTACAAATTTAGCATTTTATAAATGTGGACAGTATCCCTTTAAACCTCAACAGATTTGCATTCCGACTCTTCCATATGATAGGCAAGACCTTTCTGCATGTTTAGTGCAAATTTTGTTAAATTCAGACTAGTTGATCTTATGATACAAAAGGACTGAATTAATGAGAACCCCACGAACGATGAGAGCGCAGGGTCATCTGTGTACATTTGAATAGGCTACCGTACATTTGCACATGGAACACTAATGATATTCCGTGATCGTCTTGGCTTTATTTACAGTGATGATGTCTATGTGATGACAAAGAACAGAGAATGCCCTCACTTTCCCTCGATGGTGCTAAGTGAGTTTAGTTACAGAATCATAGGCCACTTCAGAGAAGTTTTAAGGGTACGTGCCGTATTTGCGTCTTTCCAATTACATGACTCTGCAAGACACATCACGGTACTTCTGACTTTCTCCTCCATGGTACCGTAATTTTCGGACGATACGACGCACCGCACTATACGGCGCACCTCAAAAGTATGCACTCTTGATTTCAGGAATCGCTTGGGACACTTGCCGACAGACCAAACTGCAACGTGATTGGAATTCTCGCACTAGAGCATCATGGGAAACCGGAGGCGGTTCACGATGGATTCGCCGTCACACTACTCTTATCATTCCCGAATAATGGAATCTTGCCGAAGATAAGTGAGACAGCAAGGGGGATTTATTCTTGGCATCAAATTGATGATGTGCAACTGAAGGATGACCTTGTGACAAGACTTGCACCAGGGATGTGTGCGGCCTTGATTCTTCTGTGAAAAGTACGGGCCAAGACCGAGGTAGATGCAAGGGAACTCCTGATGGCATGGTCAGTCTCAGTGGAGAACCCACTCAGGTTTCTGTGCATTTAGTGCTGGTACAAACACATACTTCTGATATCATGTGTGAACTGTGATAATCATAATTGTTAGTGCTAGGGCCATCTGACTGTTCACTTGAGCCAAGGTTTTGGCATTGGTTCAGTGCAGTGGCTGTGCCCTTCTTGTTTAGGGATCATCTCAAAATTGCTTGATGCCCAGAGAGACGAAATTTTTTCGTCTAGGGGGAGGGGGTCAGCACTTTCCTGACCAAAATTTCATCTTTTTTAGAACTTTTGGCATCACGTGTAAATTAGAAGAAAGAAACCAGAGAACTTCCAATATAGGAAGATTATCATGTACCCTACTGGTCCTCCACAGAAACACAAAGTAATTCTGAAATAAAAGTGTTGATGCCAGACATGAATTTTTCGTCATTTAGAGGGGGAGGGGTCCAGAGAGAGATGAAAAAATTTCGTCTCTCTGGGCATCAAGCAGTTTTGAGATGATCCCTTAGATGGCCGTGTTGAAGTAATTGGTTAGTTTCTGTATTTGAGAGAATGTTGCAAGGGAAATCAAACCTCCTGATTATGCAAGGCTGAGATTAAATCGGCTCTTGCCAAAATCATAAACTGTACATGTTCATACATGTAATCTTAATCTTATTTACATCATGCAAATCTTTTAATAAATTTTTATCATTTCTTGAGATGTTGAACCTATTTTACTCTTTGATTTGTCCACTGTGATTCTCATTTCTGCAACAGCGGTTGGTCTGGCCTTGGAAAATAGGTTTGAAGGTCAGTATCTGTGACGTCAATAGAATTCGCTTGCCGATACTAAATGACCCTATCATTATTGTCATGTTTGCAATTAGTATCTAAATGGGTTTCTTGATGACATGATGTCCATTTGGGCTCTTGGCAAGAATCAAGCACTTGGTCACTTTAAATTATCATACCTCATTTGTGGCCTTGACGGGAATCTGGCACCTGGTCACATCCATAATTGTGACGTCCAACATAACATTGATATCTGATATCAAGATTGACAGTGACAGTTAAGTCAAGTGAGTTGTGAGAGAGTAGGCCAACTTGAATTCTTTCTGAAGGGTAGTTCATGTGGTTTTGACATTTGAAGTTCATTGGTGACCTTTCACTCCGAGTCCCCCAGTTGAATGCTGGTATTTTGTCAAGGTTCCAAACCACGTCCTGAGAGGAACATGAATCGGTGTAGAATCATTCGAAGCTGCTGCTAGGCTCGTTATCCTCAACGCCAATGTGTCTAACCCGAAAGTTGACTGGCTTCATCTTCCATCTTTTTCATAGTTCATCAAACAAGTACCAGTAGATGTGGTGTTATGATTGGGAACCAGTCATCTCAGAGACCTTGTATATTGTAGCTTCAGAGGTCAACCCAGTAGGCGTACATTCAGTCTCAACGAAAATGAAACAAATCATGTATGTCAAAGCAAAAAATATCTGTTCATGTATTTGTAAACATGTACATGTACTTTACCCCTGCTGGCTAAGTTGTTAATCTTCCTCAAAATGTACATCGACAAACCTGTCTCTCATTCAATACATGATCAATAGCAACACTACTTTGACATAGCCTATGGCAGTAAGTGCTCAAACTGACCCATTCCCACTCAGTGGCTTACATATCTGACACTAGGTGTCATAATGTGAAATTTTACAATAAACTTGATAACAGATACCAAGAAGGCTTGTATAACAACAGTGGAAGAAAGATGGATTATTACATAACAAGTACTTGTGCATTTCACCAAGTTGATGATGATCATCATCGCCAGCACCCCTCTCCCCCATCAACTGTCACGATCCCTCCTCTTCTCCCTCTCCCGATGCCTTTCCCGCTCCCGTGATTTTTCCCGCGACTTCCCATTATCCTGCCCCCGATATCGATCCTTTTTCTCACGGCTGTCTCTTTCTCTAGACCGTGACCTTGACCTTGACCGATTACGCTTTCTCTCTTTCTCCCTCTGTCTCTCCTTCTCGGACGGACTCCGCGACCTTTCTAGGGGACTTCGAGAAGGTGAAGATTTCGATTTCTTAGATTTCTTTGGACTTCTTGATCGTGACCTCTTCGACTTCCTTGGACTTCTTGATCTTGAGCGAGACTTCTTAGAATGCTTCTTTTTCTTCTGAAATTCAAGATGGAACTTCTACAATCTTCCTCACATGAACAATTATTACCAATCATCTTGAGATAGCAGTATGTTCCAGGACGACAGTGAGTCACAGATGCACGTTCTCAAAGAACCCCACACACCTGGTTTCCCCCTACCTTATGTTTCTCCCTGCTGCTGCTGCGACTGCTGCTTCTGTGTTTATGTTTCTTCTTTTTCTTGCTGCCTTTTGAAGGTTGAGTTTCTTCCTCTGGTTCTAACACAAGGTCATAGTTCCTGATCATTGTCAAGGAAGGTTTGCGAAACAAAACATTGGTTCTGATTTGCAACAGAACATCCCAAGCTCCAATAACTCACCATACAATATTGTGTAAGGTCATCACAATATCAAACATTGATTGAATTTCAATATTTTCATTGTGTGATCGTTGGTAATGATATTTTGCATTAGTTTTAAAAGGATACTCTCCCCTCCGTGACCTGTCTTTGATGGCATACTGCGGTCGTTGGTACTCCTTCTCTTCTTTGGGGTACTCGACACCTTTTCCTGGAGAAGAAGTGTATCATTATGATTCAAAAGAACCTGACAGAATGGACTCGACCTTCTTGTGCTCTTATAGTATTTGCCCCGCCCCCCCCCCACATAAACACAAGTAGCGTGTTCGAAAACTTACTCGTGCCTTCACTGGCATGGCATGGCAGCGTTTTATCTACCGGAAGTTCTCCAAGTCAGGCCTGTCGTGCCAGGCACTACTAACCCTCCCCCTGAGCTGGTTACTTCGGGAAGTATCCCAGCATGCAGAGCATGATGTCACTTCCGAATGGAGATTGCATACATCAGCGTGCAAAAGAAATAAAACGCTGTCGTGTTAGACACGAGTAAAGTGTCATGGCAGACATCAGCCAACCAGAGTGCATTTGCCATGACACTTTACTCGTGTCTAACACGACAGCCTTCTTTTATTGGCCTCCAATGCGCATGTCTGAGAAAGCGCTAGTGCCTGGCCGGTGGAAGTAATCGGACACGCTGAAGAAAATTTAGGCAGAAACACTCTAAGTGGAGACCAGCAAACTTTCTGTGTCCCTGTCTGTTGTACCGGTACACAGTAAAACCACCAGTGCAGGTGGTGAACTATTGACAAAGGACAACTGCACTGACTAGAGCAAAGCAAACTCAGTAAAATACATCCGCAGATTAGTCTTATAATGAACTCTGTGTACACTTGCCTTTTCCCTTCCATTTGACCTTGGCCACAGACTGGCTGAAGTCGACATGGATGCGGCGATCATCAATCAAAACATTGTCCATCTTGAAATAGGCATTCTCACACTCGTTCGGCTGAAAAGTATGGAAGTAGACTCAGTATTTCGAAGATGGCATTCATCACTTTCATGAGGGTGTTGTAATTGCGTCATTAAGGAGACAAGTTTGAATTAAATCATGCTACGATACCTTTTCGAACTCGATAAATCCGTATTGGAGAGATTCGCCGCTCTTTTGATCTTTGATCACCTCACAGCTAGAAGGATAAGAAAGTTTTGATGATAAACTAGCATTAGATTGGTAACTTCACTATGATAGAGTACATTGGAATTGAATGCTGGACTTCTTGTCACTGAGTCATGACACAACCATGGCGTCATGTACAAAGTTTGTCGACTACCGGTAACTCAAGGAAGCCACTATGCATGTTGTCCATACCTGAGAATCTTCCCAAATCGTGAAAAAATGATCTCCAGATCTTCATCAGTGGTGACGGGATTTAACTTGCAAACAAACAAAACAGTGTCTGGTGGCCTCACGTCTGCTTCTGGAAGATCTCCTATCTGAAAAGTGAAGTGATGTAATATGAAGGGTCGTCTCCGAATTTCACAAATTTTCAAACCCAACCGGGGTCTTCCTCAGGCACTTTCTAGTCAAGCAACCAGAAGTGAAAAGTGAACAGATGCAAGTAATACGAATTTGACGAAATGACCAAATGAAGTTTGATCCATCTTTTCCTGTAAATGTTTTCCTGCCAATACTTACAATTTCGAGGAACTGTGCGTTAGCCTTGGCATCTTTTTCCTTTGCAGCCTCTTCCACTTCTTCTGCTGTCTTCCCCTTCATCTCATCAATGTCCTCATCTGCCCCTATCCTACCGCTCTGTAACAGAAAACATCAGAACTAAGGAACCTGGAGAATCACTACAAACAAAAATTCATAAGCGAGCAAAACATATTGATATTAAATTGCCAGAAATGCAAAAAATCCAAAACCAGCACAAAAGGTGACACACAAAATGATATAATAACTGAAGTCGTCCTCCAGAAATTTTGCAAATTTTCGACCTCAATCGGTGTCTTCTTCAGGCTGGCACTTTCAAGTCGAGCTACCAGAAGTATAAATTATACTTCTGGTAGCTCGACTTGAAAGTGCCAGCCTGAAGAAGACACTAGTTGGGGTCGAAAATTTGCAAAATTTCTGGAGGACGACTTCGGTTATTATACCAGAAACGCAGATGTTGGAATGCACTTTACATACTTCTAACTGTTCCTTGGTGATTTCAGGCGATCTGTCTGGTATGACAAGATCTTTAGGATCATCATAAGGATCATCTAGGATCACGGTGTGGTAGATTCTGGAAATATTTCAAAGCAAATTCAGTGGTGCTTGTGATTTGAGAGACCGTTCAGTGGTGTAGCAAGGGACTCTGTAGACTACTGAATCGGAACTGGGACTCCATAGGCAAATGGAGCTGGTCACACTCTTCAGTCACCTTGGCCTCTGACGTCGGATGACAAAACCTCTTCATTTCTTACCGAATATCAACATATGGCTGATGTTTCTCCTTGTCCACAATTGCTTCATTGATCTTATCCAAAATGTCGAACCCCTCGGCAACCTCACCAAAGACGGTATGGACACCATCAAGGTAATCCAAGTCTTCACCAAGAGTTAGGAAGAACTGCAGATCAAGAAATTAAACTTCTTTCAGTTGAGAGAGAACAATAGAGTTAAGGCATCAAATATCCAGCTGGCTGGTGTCACAGGCGGGTCTAACATGAGCATCAGATTCAGTCTGAAATGTTAGCTAGCACCTCCACATGTGAACTGATTGATTTAGTGACTTTGGGGTAGTGTACATGTAGCAGGCCCGGCCCCCTGATACCTGGCTGATGGGCTGCCTATTCCCCATATACTGTAAAAATAGTGCCAATGGCACTGTGCCCGCTTGGCTTGAAGCAGTATTATGTTATGTATCCTATTTACCCTTGATAGAAGTTTGACGAAGATCCATCACTTTGTTAGGGAGAAATAGCAGTTTATGTTTTTCTTGTTTTTGCCCCCTAGTGGCAAATTCAAGCATCAGATTTCACCGAAAATTCGTTTGTGAGTTGTTGTAATCAAGAGGTAGATATGTACGAAGTTTCAAAGTGGCAATTCATACTGGGCTGTATTTCAACTTGTTTTCCATAACTGTTCATTTTTATCCAACTTACTGGAAGACAGATGCACCCCCTCGGCCACTTCCTGTGGGGTCTCCTGTTTGTGCAACAAGATTACGCTGAAAATGGAAAAGCAAGAACACATCACATTTTGTAGATGATCATTTGCCAAACTAAAGGTTAGGAATCTCTGAAACCAGTATCATTCCTTAGACAATTGCAAATGTAGAACTACACTCACCAAGGCCTAGGGGGGCCTACATGTATGTTCCACTTCCAGAAAAACGCCATAACAATGCTTCAGCTTACCTGAACTGAATGGAACAAACAGAAGTTGTAGTACTTGATCTTGCAAAGCTTGAGGAAATTGAGAGAACCTGGAAAATGCAGAAATGCGATCGATGAATGCACTCAGCCAATCACCATGATCAATAGCAGATAGGCCGAGGGATGCTTGCTTTCTCGCCATCTCGGACTCTGAGTGAGTGGTCACATCAAGCAGGGCAAGACTTGTGTGAAACCAGCCCAAAAAACCAGGCCTAGTAGTTAGTTGCATTCCAGACCACAGTTTCTAAAATAAAAAGCCATCAAGTCTTTCTGTTGCTGTGGTTATCAAGTTTTGGTTGACACATTTTTATGAGACACCCTGTGAATGAGGATTCTGGGCAGCACTTTTATGGCCACAAACGCTTACATCTTGGTCTTTCATCTGTGTACAAGTCGACAGTTATGTCGCCTAGTGAAGTTTCTAAGATGACAGACATTATATGTCTTTCTTCAGGTTCATCGACCGTCGGAAAATGTGATTTATTGTGAAGAAATGTTCAGATTTGGTGCCATGTAAATTGACCTTGACCTTACACTGGGAATTACTAACCTCGTTTCCAGGTCCCACAGCCGGTTGTTTCCTGCACGCGAGAGCAGGTGCCCGCTGGCGTACTGTTGACCTGGTAGCGAGGATGGCATAGTAGGTTGTTTTGGTGACCAACATGGCAGCCGATGATGATCAAGACATACCTGGTCTGTAAAACCATTCAATTTCTACCTCAGTTTTGACTTAGATTGTCAGAGGTGTTCGTTGAAATAAAACATGAAATGATGATGGATACAAGGGCGTTACATTTTGTTGTTTAATTTCTGAGGATTGGTCGAAATTAATTTAGAAGTGAAGGCCATTTTGGCTGTCAAAGTGAAGTCAAACTCTTCTTTTGACTTTTCTATTTCTGTGTGTCATGTGTGTGTGCATGCATCAGTGCATCATCATGTGCATGATCATGATGCTGAAGCCATATCATGATATAGCCTACAATGGCGTAGCCATGAAGCCTAGCTAAGTCGCCTGTCCATGTATGTAAGGCCTAGGGCTATGTTGACAGTCATAGACAGATTGCCAAAGTCGGCCATGTTGGACCAAAAGGCAATATAACAAACACTGAATGTACAGTGAATGTACACCATTGATGTACAGCATGTTTTAAAATGTGCAAAAACATAAAAGTTTGCCATGAAAATGTCTCAGATAACATAACCATCAGTAATAATACATTAATATGCACTGAGCCTTGGCTTACTTTTGGTAAAATAGTAATTCAGAAAAGAAAAAACAGACTTTTGTTGCTTAACCAACCTTGGGTCCAGGTTTGTGAATCATCATGATTCCACACTGTGGGATAGGACCAACACACCTGGAGCTGAGGTTTGGCATAAAAAAGGCATAATAAAAGTCTTTTAAAACTTTTTGTGGGAAATATCTGCAAACATTTGGGCCTGGGCATGGTTCATAACACATGTAGCACTGCTGAGGAGGTGTTTATTTTGTAACTTTTCATGAAAGTTTTGTGTAAATTGCAGGTTTAAAACATGCTGTATGTCAATGGTGTACATTCACTGTACATTCAGTGTTTGTTATTGCCTTTTGGTCCAACATGGCCGACTTTGGCAATCTGTCTATTCACACTAGCGACTAGGCCTACGCTAGGGCCTATAGATCGTTTTCACGATGTAACTCCGACAGTGTCCGCCATGATGACGTTGCGCGTTTTGCCCACCAGCAGCCAATGCATTTTGCGTTTCTGCTGGTGGGCAAAACGCGTAACGTCATCATGGCGGACACTGTCGGAGTTACGTCGTGAAAACGATCTATAGGTACCGGTAGGCCCACAATTACAATGTATAGGCCTACAAGAAGGCTTCCCTCAAGCTTAGACTTAGAGGAGGCCGAGCCTAAGTTAGGGCTAGGTAGGCCTAGGCTCTTTACTCCCCCCGGCCCCCCATTGGATTTGACTAATAACACTGCAAAAGAGTGTTTTCTTCGGTTCTACTGGTACTGCCAGAATTATTGACTATTGATGACCCCCCTGACCTGTATTTCTATCGGGCAGATATCGATGATGACGTGATGTCATTGATAAAGCTTTTTTAATGAGGCATCTTTTGTATAATGAACTGTGTGAGATAACCAATCAGTCATACAGTCATTGATTTTAGTTCTCACAATCACGCAGTACTCGTAGCCTACACTCTAGTAGTAGTGCATCACTAGATCAATCCTTTGACAATCAATGTCTACTTATCTCCATATGAAATGACTATTTCAGAAACAGGAGGCGTTTTCACTTTTGGCAAGTCCAAGTTTGCAGAAAATGTGCCCAGCAAGTTCTGGATCCGGAATGACCACTTTCTGCAGGTGGCTTGTGGAGATGAGCATACTGCCCTCATAGCAGGTGAGTAACCCTAAAGGTCGAAGCCCAAGTACATTGGGCTCAGCCATTATCAAATGATTGGGCAGTAAGTTTAACATCCCTTGCTGTGTTCAGCCTGCTAGTAACCATGAATTGTCTTCTAAATTCCAGACAGTGGGAGAGTGTTCACATTTGGTGCCAATGACTGGGGACAACTTGGGATTGGGACGAAGCGAGCATCATCAAAACCATCATGTATCAAGTGTAAGTATGGACGTTTATTGCATCCGCTCTGCTCCATCAGCATATTTGAAATAGTTCTGGGTGGCAAACTTAAGTACAGTGGAACCCCGGTAACAGGACCACCGACGGGACCTTGCTCAAGTGGTCGTGTTAGCGGGGTGGTCGCGTTACTGAGATCAGGCCTGAGAGCCAGCTGACGAGACATGATCATTGGTGGCCAAAACGGCAGATCCTACCTGCCTTACTCTCATGATCAGTCGATCATCTGGTCTAGTTGTTTTGTTTATTGATGGCTTCTTGATTGTCAGTGAGTTGTTTGCTAACTTTCTTGGTCTGTTGCACCCACTGTTAGTGTTTGGCCTAATTGGTAATCGTTACTATCTCAGGCTAATTAGCCCTGATTAGGGCAATTAGGGTGTTCGTGGTCGGGTTACCGGGGTCAAAAGTGTAATTTGGGAGAACAAAAGCAGTGGTCGTGGTCTGGATACCGGGGTGGTCGGCTTAGGGGGGTCTTTAAATGGGAAATAAAGAAGACACCATTCAGGAAAGTGGGTTAGTGGTCGTGTTTGTGGGTTGGTCGCGTTACTGAGGTGGTCACCGACCGGGGTTCCACTGTAGTGACCTGTGAAATGAGGCGACCAGACATGGATACCAGACCTCTTGAATCTGGAGACGTACATGTACTTACATCATTTCATTTCTTATTTCAGCATTAAAAGGTGAAAAGGGGAGGCTGGTAGCATGTGGAAAGAATCACACTCTAGTTTCCACCGGTAGGTAAATTGGTCTGAAGCTTTCCCGACCATAAAGTTTGGCTCTTGATGAGAGTAGAAAATCTTCAATAATTTCTTATTTCCATCTTCAGCTGGTGGCCGCCTGTATTCCTTTGGTGCAAATAACGAAGGTCAGCTTGGTATCGAGGCTGATGAGGCGCTGATTCCTCAGGTAATAGATGCTCTGGAGGACATGGAGTACAGCATGATCTCTGCAGGGTCTGAACATTCAGCAGCACTGACAGGTAGGAAACTGAACAATATTAATGAGAGAGGAGGTCCCTCTGTCTCTTCAGGTGTGAAGGTGCACATTTGACTATATGTGACCATCTATGGGAAAACCCGGTCAAAGTCGCTGAACACCACATGGTAGGTTACGTTGAGAGTGTCATCATAATAAAAAAACACCGGTCTGTTGGTGGCAAATAAATTATCGATTGTGCAACAAAGATCAGGTATGGTCAAGGCCTAGGTCACTCCCAGCGACTTTGGCCGGGTTTTCTCATAGACGGTCACATATGAGTAAGATACATTATCTGCCCCCTACCTTACAGTTACAAAACAATGCCAGTATTACATAAATTCTTGTTTTCTCTTGCAGCTGATGGTCGCCTGTTCATCTGGGGTGGAGGAAGTGAGGGCCAACTTGGATTAGGGGAACAAAAGACTGAATGTCCAGAACCAACAGAAATTATATTTGATGAAAAAGTAACGTGTGTGTCATGCGGGTATTATCACACAGCGGTGGTCACTGGTGAGACATTATTATTATTTATTATTATTATTATTATTATTATAGAATACTTCTATAGCGTCCAGATGGCTCTAAAGCGCTGTACATAAAATATCTACTTGTAGGAAATAGGTACCGGTACATAAAACATTACGAAAGGAAAGAAGGACATTAAACATTAAAACATTTTTTAAAAAGATGGGTTTTTAAAACATTTTTGAAAATGCTCACCGATCCAGCCATCCTAACTTCCAATGGAAGGGCATTCCAAAGTGCAGGCGCTGCCTGTCGGAAAGACCTGTTGCCAAACATTCTCCTCAACTTATCATAACGTTCTGTAACATCCATCTCTTACCCCCAATTTCACATCTAAAGTACTACCGTATTTGTTATTTTGTATGACACTTTGTCATTCTCTGCTCCAGAGGATGGTAAATTGTACACATTTGGTGAGAAGGATTCAGGGAAGCTCGGTCTTGGCGATGATGTGGAGGACAACTTTTCCCCTCAGCAGGTGGAATCAATCAGAGAAAAGATCACATATGTTTCATGTGGAGGCTCACATACGGCAGCTGTTACAGGTATGTGTCTGAGGAGAAGGATTTAGGCTGCAGTCACTTGATGATGGATTGTCAGAACTCTGTGCTGGGCTTGCCAAAGCTGCTCTTCTGAAGTAGTGCCTCCCTTCAGTGAAATGTCTGCCAGGAACCTGTTCATTAAGAACGGCATTTGCCAATGCAACATTGTCCTTGATAGAAAGGTCCTACTGTTGTTTGTTTGTTATGAACTTTCAATCTTGATATTGCATGATACACGAATTTGATGTACCTGGTACATTCTGCAGTTGTCGCAGACCATATTTTCGGTGGACTGAATCTAAGATCCGTTTGTCTCTTTTCAGCGGATGGGAAGGTTTATACATTTGGTGATGGGAACAATGGGCAGCTAGGCCATGGGAATACAATACTCCAGTCATCATCACCACAGGTGGTCAATAGTCTCCTTAAAAACAAGATCAAGATAGTCCAGTGTGGAGAAAACCATACAGCTCTAATAACTGGTAAGAATCAATGTCTTATTCGAGATTTTCTTTGCTAATGTGAGAAAGTTGTTGTTTTTTGATGTGGTAACAAACATGTACTTTACATCTTCTCCAGGTATGCTGCCATATTCACTTGCATAACGTTGTCTATTGTACAGATAGTAAACATAAAGTCGTCTCCGAATGTCGCCACTTTCGACCCCAACCAGGGTTTCCTCAGGCACTTTATAGTAGAGATCCCAGAAGTGAAAAATTTCTGGGATTTTGCTCCTGGGAACTCTGCTAGAAAGTGCCTGAGGAAGACCCCGCTTGGGGTCGGAAATTTGCAAAATTCGGAGACGACTTTATGTTTACTATCATTTTGTGTGTCGTTTTTGTGCTCTGATGGATGTCTATTGTACAGAAATGCTTATGTCTGAATCACTTCTTGTGTTTCTGTTTTCAGAAAAAGGTCAGCTATTCACCTTTGGTGATGGTCGACACGGGAAGTTAGGCCTCGGAGAAGAAAACTTTGCCAACCAGTTCCGTCCTTTTAAAGTGTCTCGGTTCGCTAAGTTCTTTGTTGATCATGTAGCATGTGGTGGTTGCCATATGCTTGCCCTCGCAAAGAAAAAGGTGGGAATTGGGAATGGGGATATGGTGATCTCAGATGAGGAGGAGGAGGAACAGGAAAACCCACTACGATTATCAACACCGCACTTTTTGACGGCTCGGGGAGCGAGTGAGGACGCTGAATTAACTTTTACACCACGAGGGCGGCGGCATAAAGACGTGAGTGTGCTGGCCATGTGGCAGTGTTCTAAGTTACTCCCGTTGGATAGAGTGGGAGATTCAGGAATTATGCGGTTTGTGTGGTGGTTTGGAAGTGACAGTATTCACAGATATTCACATTCATGACGTGGATCAAGGGTCAGCCTTAGGTACCTCGGTCAGGGATCAAAGTTCATAATCTGAAAAAGCACATTTTGGTCGAGCAGGCCAAAAAATCAAGTCGCACACAATACAAAATCATTGGGACATCAATTTTTTTTGGTCGCACAGAGCAAAATCCAGGTCACATTTTAGACCAAATGATCATGAACTTTGAACCCTGTCGGTTCTTTGCTGTTACCAGTAATGGTTTCATTTTGATGGTGTTTTTCAGAGTGACAAGTCACCCATGTTGAATCGGACACTTCCAGCGCTGAAGCCAACCATAAGAGCAGAACCATTACCCCCTCTGTCACAGACAATAGGACCGACACCTGTTGCAAGAAGTAGACTGCCACAAATGTCAAAAGAAGGTATGCTTGAATGAGAGATCATGAAATCTGTGTCTTGTTTGAGAGATTTCGTTGTGTTCAGATTACTCTGACCATTGTTGTGTTTCTTCTCAATCGCAACCAGTCTTGTTGGTTTATTGCAGAACCAGTTCGACGAAAACCAAAAATGGATTCAGAAAGTGAAGAGGAATCTGAAGAAGACAATGAAAAGGTTAGTTAGTTAGTTAAAGTAGTCTTTATTACAAAACAAAAGTATTTACACAATAGGAGTCCAGGGCTGAAGCCAGAAAATTAGCATTATTAGCCCTGGTTAACATACAGAACATAAAATGTACAAGAAAGGCAGAACTAAATGATAGCTGAAGTATAGATAGCTGAAGTATAAGAGAACAAAATATAAAGTCATAGAGCTATAACCGAATTGTAAAATAAAATAAATTTACAGGAAATAATGAGGTAGAAGAGACTCAGGTTTTAACAAGGAATTAATTCTAAAAATGTAGTCGGCAGTTTTTTCAACAATTTTGATATTAACAGAAGTATTAAAATTTGTGCTGCCAAATAGTAAGGAATGTAGTCTCTCCTCCTCAGAAAAGGTGAAAAGGTGCGATTTGTTATCTGGATGAAGTTGATGAAGGAGTTTCTGTCATTGGAAAGTTCAGTTCTTTATGTTTTGATCATTCATTTTGCTCATCGTGTTGCAGATTGCAAAGAAACCCCAGCCACGACCGCGGAAACAGGTGGAGGTGGAAGAAAATGTGGAAGAAGAGATGGTAGCTGCTGTTGCAGCAGCTCCAGTGGCTTCTGCGCCCCCGGCAGTCCTAGCTCCTATATCATCTCGGGTAAGCTATGATTCTCACTGCCTTGTGATAAAGTCACTGCATTGTTCATTGCTGTTTGGTGAGCGAGTCAGCTCCTTCTCGTGTGTGTGTAGGACCAGCTTCATTTGATTTCTTAACTTGTGTTTATAGAAGAAAGATGCAAAAGCAACAGAGGAGTCAGAAGAAGAAGACGATGAGGAGGAGGAGGAAGAGATGGATTCAGAAGAGGAGGCTGCCCTTACAGCAAAGGAGAGGGCAAAGTTAAAGGTATGGTTTCTTCTCTTCCGTCGTAGCCTCGAGGACCACACACACACACACACACCGTGGGGACTCTGTTTTCCTCCTTGTTGTGGTGCATCTTGTATATTGGAGAATTTTTCTATCTGCAGAAGGAGAGAGAGAAGAAAGAAGAAAAAAAGAAGAAAAAAGGGAAGGAAAAGGAAAAAGAAAAAGGAAAGGGGAAGGGTAAAGATAAGAAGAAAAAGAAGGTGAGAAATCTCAGCTGAACAGGAGTTATTTTGGTCCCCAAGCTGCGAGTGTACTTGTAGTCTTTTATATTCTACCGTCATAGCATGGCAGTGTCCCAATCTTTACTTGTCTGTCCGTCAGGGTGAGGAATCAGAAGATGAGGAAGAAGAAGACGAAGATGAAGACGAGGATAGTGAAGAGGATACAAAGAAGAAAAAAGGTAAAGGTAAAGACAAGAAAAAGGACAAGAAAAAAGGAAAAGGTAGGGTGATTTATTGATGAATTAAAGGAGGCATTGGAGATTGTGACCCTTCATTTTATTCTGAAAACTTCGTATTTCTGTTTTGTCCATACCCTTAATTTCGTCATCCGTGCTTATTTCAAAATGAAGGGTTACAGTTGAAGTAAATGCCTTCAATGTAGCGGCTTCGGAGTGGTGTGCCTGGCTAACAGTGCTAACAGTGTCCGTAAGTACCTCTGTGTCTTTGTTGTGGCTTCAGGAAAATGTTGGGAATAAAGATGATATGAGGTTTGCAATCATGTAAATAGAAAAACCTGGTGCTCTCTGGGAGTTGCTCCCCTATAGTTTGTCACCATAGTGAATTTGGTAGGCATCAGTGTTCTCCACGTGTTTTGGTCTAAGGGGGCGGCGGTGGGTGTGGTGCCGAAGTCACCACACAAGGCACTGAAGGTGCCTTCCGGCGGGGCGACTGGGGGCCCTCTGCCAGCAAAATTTGGAGTTTAGGTGCTCTGAGGTGCATTTTCTGAGCATCTGAGACGCATAATTGAGCGCTCTAATTGAGTTTTAAGAAGGGCAGGTGAATTTTTTAAGAGTGGTGGATTTTACCGTCGGTATTTTTAAGAGGGGCGGGCTGCCATTATTTTAACTGGTGTGGAGAACACTGGCATGATCAAACACTGTTGAGAATTTAGCAACTGAAGCCACAACAAGACGAATGTAGTTGTTAGATGTAGTTTTACTCGTAGTTGTCCCCCGGAGCCCTCGGAGGGGGACTTGAAAATACCGGCCGTCCGTGCGCCTCTGCCGCTCGGCGCTCGCCACTCGCCGCTACTAGTCCCTTCCGCTCTATAACTTAAGAACGACTGAAGATTTTGGATTCATATTTGGTGGAGGGATGTATCATGGGCCAAAGGTGTGTCGCGTGAAAGAATCGGCCAAATCCGATTCTCCACTTTGCCACCAGGGGGCCAAAACACAAAAACTGCGATCACGCCTTTAATACTGAATGGAATTTCACGAAATTTTTATGGTAGGCTCATCTAGCACGGGTACATAACATATNGAAAATGTTGGGTTGATATTTGGTGGAGGGATGTATCATGGGCCAATGGTGTGTCGCGTCAAAGAATCGACCAAATCTGATTTTCCACTTTGCCACCAGGGGGCCAAAAAGCCGAATCACATAAACTGTGATTGTGCCATTAATACTGAACGGAATCTTCAAAATACATGCCCGTCGGACTTGCACCCGGGGCGACGGGGGACGTTCAATGCTGTGCTTGTTAACACTAACGAATGACAATGTGTGCATGTATGTGTCATTGAGTCGGTCTACACTTGACAATCAGCCTGATGTTGATGTCATGTACGTATTTTAAATTGTGATTTAGTGGATATGTAATGTGTGAACTGATGTGTGTTTGTGTGCATTGCTTTAAATTTGTGACACTTTATTCTGTGACACTCGGGGAATGAATTATCAAAGAGATCTTCCCCTTCTTAAGTCATCGTTGAAGACCAGTCAAAGTGTAGTCTTTAACAAAAGGATTGTTTTTGGTGCATTTCAACATTACCGCTACATGTTCTAAGTTTCCAGTCCCTAGAAAACACAGACAGTGTTGCTTTGTCTTGATAGCTTCAATCAATTTGAAATGGATGTCTCTTGGTTTCAGACAAGAAAAAGAAGGGTGGTATCTTTGGGAAGAAGAAAGGATATGATTCAGAAGAAGATGAAGAAGAAGAGGAGGAGGAGGAGGAAGATGAAGACAGTGAAGAAGAAGCAAGTAAGGACGTGTCTAGCCCTCATTTGTGATTTTGAAGACTTTGATCTGGATCAGATCTCTAGCAACCTTTGTGATTACGTTCAGTTTTCCATGGGCCTAGACTGTTTTGTCTAAAAAGTTTCCCTCAGTTTATTTCCTTCATTGGCACAGTACAGCTAGCAAACCTGTTCTTGATTCACCAACCCTAAGAAACCTATTATTTTCCCTCTCATGACTCATATCCTGTATTTAGTTCATCTTCCTTTCTGTCATTTGTTTCAAAAGGAAAAAGGCGTAAGTTTTCCCCCTCTGTTGCTGTCTTCTGGTTTTGCATGGACATGATGGATGTTGTTTTGGAATCATACACCATCGCCTGTGGAATTCTTCACTGCTCATTGAATCATTGTGTCAGCTGTTTAATCTCCGTGGTTTTAGCTCCACATGAGTTTCTTTCCGATTTTGTATCTTGCCTCTCTTCTGTTACAGGTAAGAAGAAAGGCAAGAAGGGTAAAAAGGAGAAAGAGGATAAAAAGAAGAAAGGCAAAGATAAGAAGAAAGACAAAAAGGGAAAGAAAAAGAAGGGAGAGGTGAGGCGCAGACAACGTTTTGTTCAGAATTCGCAGTTTGTACATGATATTGAGCCATGTCACCATTTTACCACAATTTACAACATTCTAATTCTTAAATCCAAGAAAATGAATGTTGTCCTCTTCTGGATTTTCATAGTCTGAAGATGAAGAAGAAGATGAAGATGAGGAAGATTCTGAAGAGGAACGAAATAAAGAAAAGGATAAGAAGTCTTCAAAGGCTAAAGAAAAAGAGGAAAAGAAGAAGAAAGAAGAGGAAGAAAAGAAGAAGAAAGAGGAAGAAGAGAAGAAAAAGAAGGAGGAAGAGGAAGAAAAGAAGAAGAAAGAAGAGGAAGAAGCCAAAAAGAAAGAGGAAGAGAAGAAAAAGGAAGAAGAGGAAAAGAAGAAAGCTGAGGAGAAACCACCACCGAAGAAGGTACCCAATAATATTCTATTTCTTTAGAATCTGATGGCAGGCTTGCCAAATCCCAAAGAAAACAATCTGATTTCAAGAACCAGTCCTCTTTTTCCACATCTGCTAACAGTGATGTTCGTTTTCTTTTCAGTCAAAACTCTGTGTGATATTATAAGGTGTGGAAGTTGCCATAAACTGGGTTATACAATGCAACCTCTGTCCATGTCTACCACGGAGACTGGAAAAACACTGGTGCTGATTTGATGGTATTGTGACCTCAGCTTTGGAGATGGTGGAGGACCAACCGAATAGGGTACCGAAGAGATTCAGATTTGAAAACTTACCGTACTTAAACGTCAATAGTTCCTGAGCTTGTTTCAGTATGTTGCTGGTTCTGTCCTGTCCCCACTGTAGGTTCTGATACATGGCAGGTTCTGTCCTCATTACAGATTTTAAGCTTTATTTTGTACATTGTACGTACATAAGTAGAAGTAGATGTATTATTTTCTTATTTTGCTTTACAGGATTTTAGTTGATGTAGACTTTATATTTGTTGATTATTTTATAATAGAGGACAGAATCCATGGCCTGTGGTGTGGTTCCTTTGACATAATATGGGAATGATTCATTAGCTGTACACTACGTCTGTCTAAATCAGTTTAATATTGGTATGATTGAAGGGAAAGGATCTCCCCAGACATCCTCCCGTAGCGGGGCTTGGTCTCGCTCCTCTTCCTATGGTTGCACAGTGGGTACTGTAGATAAAGAGATGTGGGAGGATGCTCCCCACACGACAACTCCGCTGAGTTGGAATGAGTTCGCGACCAGATCATTCTTCAGTCATACAGCTCCACAGGGCAGTTTATTACAGTATGATGACATGATTCCGTGCAGCTTGAAATGAACTGTGATCACAATGTATTGTAGTCTAGTCTAATGCTGATAGTTGCCCAGCTGTTAATGAGTCTTGACATAATAGGGACTTTCGGCAAGGCTCCCTATCGTCATCCCGTATCACGTATGACCTATGGCTTTAATAGAAAATGCATTAGCTCGACACGTCATACGTGATACGGATCGACGATACGGAGCCTTGCCGAAAGTCCCTATTGAGGTATGTCAAAATGGCTGTACTCTGTATCCTTCAAAGAAGACATCAGTTATCTATTCCTCCACAAAACCCGACTTGTAGTGCGGATGTGCCATCAGATATTGCCTGACGAACCAGTTTTGGTGCTGCCAGATGACGAGTGCATAGTACCTCTTCTATGGGTGAAGGAAGGTATACATTGCCTCTGTAATATATGCATCATTTATTTATTGATATTTTTGGATTCAGATGAATGCATAGCCAGTGTTACCGAGGGTTGTCCTGGGGTCGTCTCCATGTATGGTAGATGAGGTTCCTGGTATCCTCGGAATGCTTCCCACACAATTATTCCCTGTACTGCGCAACAGAATTTGTCTTGGGGGACTTTTCTCTGCTTGATGTCAGATTATCTGGGGTTATTTGAACCATGACTTCACCTCACTATAGTATGCAGCTTTTCAATTAGGTAGTGAATTGTTGTACCGCAAGTTGAGTGTGCCATTCTCAGGGAAATTTAGTTCCATTAAGAATCAAAGAATCGCAACTGCCAACATTGACATCCCCGTCCTTCACCGACGTTTGAATGTGAAATGAACAGCCATATCAGCTGATCAGTAGAGAAACTGAATTCAATCCATCCTTCAGAGTGAATGCCGTGGTTCGGAAGCTTTCTTCATGTTGCAAATTGTAAACCGTCCTGCTTTTCATATGGTGTGCTAATTCAGCTTTTCGTCCTAAGTTTGAGCAAACGTGGTGTACTAATGACACAAGTAAGGTGTTCTTTTGAGTGTTTGGCTCATTGGGGATTAGTGTTTGAGAGGCAGAGACGTGTGGTCATGGTGTTTCAGACAGAATGGGTCATATGAAAAGACTAGTTAATGCTTTTACTTGAATTTTGCAATACAAATGCACTAGGCAATGCTGTACAAATCTGAAGTAAAAGCATTTGCTAGTCTTTATTCATTTGACCCATTGCCTGGTATAGAGCTTGTGCAGTGGCTCATTATGACATCATTTTTGACCGGCGGTCCACCATGCTGACGTCGATGACAAAGTGCGCCACGTGTCGATAGCGTCGTGGTTGAAGACGCACACACTCCACTTGCACTGACAACCAAACTGCACCACGTGGGTCGCCCACATCATTTGACCGTCAAGATGGCGGATTTTTCCGTGATGACGTCATCTGCACAAGCTCTATTGCTCCAGACATACCGGTAGAGCTCCGGTTATTGGCAAACCTGACGAGTGAAATATCAAATAATCGACAATACATGTATGTGGAGATTCTTCTCCTGGTAGCTAGAGATGAATTCATGGAGGCTCACAATTGTTATAATATCCATTTGTTACTACATCTATTTATTTATTAAAATCTTCATGTAGATAACTTCACGGCGTCTATAGATGTCAACAAGAAAATGGAAATAAAAAATGTCTTTTACATGTTGTCGTCAGCATCACTTCACTGTTGTCTTTTTGAAGGAAGAGACGAAATGAGGATGTATTTCAGCTGTTTATTAACGACGAGCCCAAATGTAGAAAGATTACATTCACTGCAACTTATTTTGATTCTTCAAAGTATATACAAAGCACCAATTGAACATCTGCAGCAATTTAGGGTGCAACTTGCACCAAGTTCAAATCCATGGTTTTATCTACATGTATCTACTAGCAGTAGGCCTAGACCTGGAGATGCTCTTTAAATACCAAGCAAAGCATGTTTTACATGTAATGTACTTGGGTTAGACCATTGAATACTGGTCCATGTATTGCAAGAGATTCTGCGACCACACCTATAGTTGGCCAAGTGCACTGACACCTTGCCACCAGCACTAATTTACCAAGAACGGAAATCGTACATGTTGCAGACTTGTATGATGATAAAGCGAATTCAGCGACAAGAATTGTTCATCCGTGTGGCGTCTTCTCAGAAGACATTAAAGAATGGAAATTCTGCTTTTTCTGGCTGTAGCAAGTCCGTCAAGAAACATACAGTACCAGCTAGACCTTCATACAGGCTATATGGTGTGTCTGGTGTCCGTGCACCACGCTTAAAATCATCTGTCATCATAAATTCAGCAAATTTGACTGCTCTGTGCAGATATTTCGGATCTTGTGTGAGGCGGTAGAGAAGGAGGAAGACGTAGCCACTACCGGCAACACCATGGCAAATACCAGGGCCTTTCTTGAGCAAGCCTTTGTTCCAAGTGACTTCACCACATAGCTTACAGGCATCAAGGTATTTCTCATCTTTCCAGACCAAGTAGGCCTTCGCAAACAGATAGACCACACCTGAAAAAGTGAAGACAATTTGATAGAAATGGAAGTGTCCTAGCCCCTAGGTTTCATGTTTCTTGTATTTCACCACCAGCAAGTGAAATTCAGAAACCCCAAGTCGAGGAAGATGCACATTCACTGACGAACTCCTACCTGGGGCACCATGGCACCAATGAATGAGCTCATCGTCCTCATGGCGTCTCCTATGACCCACTTCATCCATTGCAGGTGCAATGTTCCCGTCTTTTCCTCTGATTGCCAACATGAAGTCCACAGCCTGCTGAAGAGATTTCTCCACATCAGGTTTGGACTTGTAATACTCGGGAAAGTTCAGCAACATTTGGAGAATGGCGGACAGACCATGTGCAGCACCTGCAAGACAAAATCGGACTGTGTGAATAATTCCTTGCCCAGCCACCATTTGGATGACAACTGGTATGTGCAGAATCTTAGAACTGCAACCAGTAATGCTCTCACCCAAGTATTCTGTGTCATAGTATGCATACATTAACGGGACTGGCAAATCCTGTCTGGAGTACTTGCGACGATCAGCATAAGAACGGCCTGACTGGACGATGGCATCACAAACTGCATGGAGAGTTTGGGAGTCAATGATCTGCAAGTAAAAGTACAAGAGTTTGAACTGGAGAAGATCATGCCAAGTGTTCTCCATGGGTTTTGGTCTAAGAGGGGCGGTGGTGGGCGTGGTGCCAAAGGCGCCTTCCGCCGGGGGAAATTTGGATTTTAGGTGCTCTGAGATGCTTTTTCTGAGCATCAGAGATGCATAATTGAGTTTTAAGAAAGGCGGGCGAATTTTGCCATCGGTATTTTTAAGAGGGGCGGGCCGCCCTTTTATTAACTGGTGTGGAGAACACTGATGCCCTAATACAGAGTGAAGCTGATGAGACTGGAGACTAGTAACTGATGAATTATGGAGACAGACTGCAAGTGAAATGGTACTTNGTGGTGGTGGTGGGGGGGGGGGCTACTGGTTAATTGAGACATCTGTAGGGCCTAAGGGACGTTTCCATGGACAACAGCCTGAACCATTTCATACCTGACTTTGATATGTTGTTGTTAGTGCTGTAACACCACAAAGATATCCAGCACGTCCAACAAACAGTTCATCAGAACCACAGCGAAGGAAGTTAACAGGCAGGACCTTCTTGGCCAGATTGGCGTAATCTTTGAGAAGCTGTTTCCCAACGTCCTTCTTTCCTAAGGCTTTGAATATCATGCTCCCAACAGCATAGGTTCCAGCTCCACCGAGAAGGAAAGAATGTTCATCTTGCCGCTCAATGACAGCCGATTCCAGTGCAACTTGGATGTAGTCGTGGGCCGTGTTGAGATAGTCTTTCCTTTCACCAGCAAAAGATTCACTTTGTGCAACATAATAGTACATATAGGCAACTCCCGCACACCCCACATACAGCCCTCCATCACCCCCACGCCCTGGCTTCTTTGGAGGCTGTCCTTTTAGAATCGTGTCAACAGTCGATTGGATAATTCTTTTCCAATAAACCTTGTCAATGACAGGTGCTGATGCAGCAGCACCCCCAACACAATCAGCAAGATTATTCTTGAAGTATCGCACCATAGCTTAATCTTAAACTTTCAAAACAATAAGGGACGATTAGTACATTCGCTGACAAAGTTTAATGAACGTTGATTAATTCTAATTAGGAGATATTAGGCAAAGAATGCAGGGAATTTTGGAGACTAATGCTAATCCCAGCCCTGGATGGGATCAATCATGACGTACCAAACACACTGTAAACATGGTAAAGACAATAGCAAAATTAAACTTTACAGTAATAAAAATAAGTAAATCAGGGATACATTAATATTTAAAAATTTGATGGGAACTAACAATCACAAAATATTATTTTTAATTGGAAAATATCTAAATTTTGTTAAACTCCATTGCGGTCCGTCATGAAATATCTATCACGGAGCAAATAAAAATGGCGACGCAGACCGTTTTGACAATTTTAGGCCTCACTTTAGGCTTCTTTTTCATCTTTATGGGGACCATAAAATTGACCCCAATTTTTAACGAAGATATATATAAACAAATGGTACGTATCAAACACGAAATATAGTAATTTGCTCTCCGACTTACGCCGAAATCCGTCCTGATATTTCGGCGACTTGGGCCATTTTTAGGAACCGGCGAGTCCTATGCACTGTGTACAAACATGTACAATGTCAATGTGCATATAGGCAGTACATGCATGCATGATGTGTACAGTGTACATGTGATAGGCCTAGTGTCATGTGTGGCAGATGCAATCATGCAATAGGCCTAGGGGCCCACTCCGTTTATGAGCCATTGACATGAGTGATGTTTGATTTGACTTGATTGAGGTACCAAAATCGCGCGCAATGAGCATTTTCCTGATCATGCTGACCTTAACTTTTTCACTTCACTTCACAGCGAAAGATGTTTATCAAGGAGACGAAGGCTTTCCCATTTTCTGGCCTGACTGGTTGGAGGCCGGATCCTCACGTTTACAGGAAATTAGTCGGATGTGTGGAAGTGGTCTGTGGTGTAACAATGGCATTTATTCCTGGTTAGTAGGCCCTAATAGTACCAAATCAACAAATCAATGCTCACGGAAATGTAAATCTGTTGCTGTTCTGCTCTGTTTCTTTGCTAACATTTAAAACAAGTAACTTATTCAGGAAATTGTCCAGCGATTTTTGTCAGAAATACAGCATGAAATGTATATCCTAGAATTGTTTATTTTTATTCATGAACTCATCAGTCCTTTGCTTCTTTGTTTCAGGACTTGTGAAAAATATAGCCAACATCATTCTGTTCTTAGAAATGGTTGGCGCTGCCTACACACACTGGGCGCTGGAGGAACCCTTTGACAGACTCACACCCTCCATAATATTTGGCATGCTACTGATGTGTCGATTCATAATGAACAAACAGTACTTGGCTCGGATGGAACGAGAAACGAAGGAGAAAAAGGAATTTCAGGCTAGGAGGGCTGTGCAGGAAGAAAAATATGAAAAGCTTGTGCGACAGATGAGTGAAGAAGAAGATAAGAAGATGAAATAATGTTGATTTCCATATCCTCTGGCTTTAAAGGAGAATTCCGTCACTAACTGTTGCATTGAATCTTCTTTACATACCAGGATTAAGAATTTTTTTCCCAACACCAGTTAGAGGGACCTGGTGAAAGTAGTAAATTTGATGCATGTGTACTTCAAGTGAAATTTCAGTTGTCTGTACCTACAAAAATGTTTTAGTCAGTCATCAGTCAATGTAATGTGTTGTTATTGTCATTTTAAACTGAGTGTATATTTCCTCAGTTACTTGGTTGAACCTTCTTTGTAAACATTCTTGTGAATGTTTTATGATTCAGATTTCTTCATGTTTGAAATCATGTGCTGTCCCCTTTCATGATTGTCGAAGGTGACATGGGAAGTTACCTGTCTGTAAGGCGAATTTGAGAGCTGTGTATAAACGGTCATTGTTTTCTATGTACAAGCTTAGAAACTTCATATTTATGATAATCAAACAACTCGCCAATTGGGATCACCTTTGATTTTTCCATTTTCATTGTATCTTTTCATTTCCTTAGTTCTGGGTAATATTTTGAAGACAAATTACTTCAGTTCTCAACCCTTTTGATCCTCAAGTGTCTCTGGAGTATTCTTGAAATAACTCTTTTCACTTCTCTCCAAGTTGTAGGTAGATCTGCTGAATTAATAACATACAAGTCCAAAGCCCATACTGCCATAATTTATGTACACGTACATGTAGTTTGTTTTATATACATGTAGTATCTAAAAGTATAACGTCTCTTTTTGTGCTTGATTTACATTTGTTTATATGAAATAAACTTGTGAAAATGACTTTCTATTAGGATGTTGTTTTGCAAGAAAGTTAGGGTTGGTTGAAAGAATCTTCCGGTGAGAAACATGTTACATCAATTTTGGAGGGCAAAGAGTATCATATTGTACTCTTCTCTTCAGAATTTGAAGAGTACATGTATTTTCAATCTTCAAAGGAGTATTCCATTATTAATTACGGTAGTAAAGTATTGGAAACTGATGAATCTCGAGGAGTACCTCACCCTTTCAGATTTCAAGTATTTTAAGGAAATACCCCTCTTATCCCCTGCATCACGGTATCACAACCTGACACGTGGAAAGCCCGACTTGAATGTGATTCACTGACAACACAGGAACAAGAACCTGCACACTGTACAATGTTGAAAATCCTTTGGGACAAAAATAACAAGACAATGAGTCATGTAGTTAGTTGTAGATCATATTATTCACAAAAGTACAATAACCTGTACAAACCTTCCTACCATCTGCGAGTAATTACAGCAAACTGTGAAACAGGCAGCACACAGTTCCTGTGCAACAGGAAAACCTTGTCGCATGCTTTCAGCAGTCCACCTGACAGGCCTCAATACTCTGATCCGCATATAGCTAGACTAGCTGCACCCTGATTGACGGTTGCCCCAGGCCCCATTTTTGCATACAGTAGAACTCGCGTAACTCGGCACCTTCGGGACTGGGAATTTTTTGACGACTTACAAGTAGGACGAGTAAAGATAACTCGTCATGATGACGACTTGCATGTAACTCGTCAAAATGACGACTTGCAGTCTAGTCTAACTCATCAGTGACGACTTGATGTCTGTGCTGGGGATTCCTGGTTTCCGTGCATTGTACATGTGCACGTACGTCTATACATCATCTTTGGTCTGTGTGGGCTGCAGAAACAAGCGTGCTGCAATGAGTACTGTCGAGATAACGTCGTCTGTCAAGGGATACCATGTATTTCACATCAGGCCATGTTGGGGAATCTTTGATAGTTCAGTGTGAGGAAGGAATTGTTTCCCTAACTCAATAAGTGCATCAAAACTGGACCGGACTCAAGTCGGGAGGGTTCAAGGAAACCTGTGTGGCGCGTTTCGCCAATTGCTGAATGAGGTGCAGCTCAGCGAGATTCATTGAATCGCTGATGCAACATCTGTCAAATCATTTTCCGGCGATGACGAGTTACAGGTGTACTTTTACATGACTTTTCTATTACACGGGACTGTCAGATTAGTGACGACTTGTATTAAATGACGACTTACGAATGACGACTTGTGTGCATATTTTTAAATGGAATTAACGTTGTAGTTAATCGGGACTTTCTGACAGGTGCCGACTTGTGCACAGTGACGGGTTATACGACGTCGAGTTACGCGAGTTCTACTGTA